>VZTO01014995.1:0-33223 GCA_013400615.1 Syrrhaptes paradoxus
AAAAAAACCCAAAAAAACCTTCCACCAACATTAAAAGGCTCTTACTGTACACGCGTAGGGTGAAGACGGTTTTTTTTTCCGTGGCGGTCTTTGCAGTGTAGGTACCGGCGTCGTCCATCTGCAGCTGGGAGATGGTGAGCGCTCTGCCGCTCTCGGTGAAGGTCAAGCGCGGCTTGTAGGAGTTGTCAAAAAACGTGGGTTCGGGAGGATTGCCGAATTTAACGGTCACGATGATGTCGTTGTGAAAGCTCCAGGCTGTGGCTTCTCCATCCAGGCTCTGCAGGCGGAAGGTGACAGACCTGCCCAGGGCTCTGGTCACCTCTTCTCCATCGTTGTCACACACTGGGGGGAGAAGCCAGGCTGAAGGCAGCACACCCGGGGGGAGGATGCTCCGCGAGCTTGGGGGATGGCTGGTAGGGAAGGCAGGGAAAGCTCGGGGAAAGGTCCTCAGCCAAAAACAGAGCCAGAGCGGGGCGCTGGATTCGGGCTGAGACAACCGAGTTTCTGGTTTTTGCTCCAAAGCAGAAGACTGGTGGGATCTTTAAAGTCCCTTCCAAGCCAAACCGTCTCGTGATTCTGTGATCTCCAAGGCAAATCTCTGATCTGCAGAGGCGAGGGCGGCTTTGCAAAAACTTTTTGGTCTTCTGGGTCCAAGCCCATCCCACCTGAGCCCTCTGGGGCACCCCTGAGGATGAGGATGCACATGGCACTGCTGATGCACCCCTCCGTCTTGGGGTGATTGCAGGAATTGGGGGATTCCTTTTTATTTTAAATAAATTAATTGCCTCAGAGGGTCTGGGATAAGGTCCCTCAGGAGGACCGGTGCTTTCACATCCCCCAAGTTCTCGTGAAGGTTCCCCTGCAGCTACAGGACACCCACACGCCTTCCCACGTGCAAAGGGGGCACAAGGGATAGAGCCTCGAGGTGCAAAGTGAAAGTGCAACGAGGGGTTTGCAATGGCTCGGAAAGGTCAGGATGGTTCCTTTTCACCACCAGAGCAAAAGGCCAAGCTCTCCAACACGAGCAGGCAAGAAAACATGTGGCCTCTTACCCAAATGTGCGGCAGCTTCTCCCCTCTTCTGAGAAGGAAGAAGGCAGTTCCCTCTTATTTTGGCTACTTCCCATTTTAAAAATCAATACTGCCCAGTCTGGGCTGTGGACTGAGGTTTTCTCCCTCAGCTCCTGGCTCAGCCGGACCCCCCAGGCTGGCACCTCTCCCCAGTGCCCAGCCAACCCCGTGGGGACGCCTGTGGGACATCGAGACCCGGCATCTCCAGCTGCAGAGGAGGAAAAAGCTGGTTGAGAAGATAAACCTGAAAAAAGGAAATTCTGCTGTAACAGCAGATAAAGCAGCTGGAGGGCTCATCCGGCAGCAAAATCCTCCTCCAGGCTGTGGGGAGGGGGCCGGGGCAGAGTCGGCGTCTCTGCCCGTTGCCTGCAAACATGCAGAAAGCACCTCCTGGTTCAAACAGCCCCAAAATACCCCACAACGAAACCATAAAAGTGCAGAAAACTCTGGGACAACATGCGGGGAGCAGAGTCTGAACGCGGAGCAGAGTGGCAAGCTCAGTGGCCGGTGCACATCTGGCAGCAGCTGGGTAGAGACTGAGACAGAGCTGAGACCTGACGCATTCACTCATTAGAAGCAGGGGACAGTGCAAGAGGCCAACACCGGGTCGTGCTGGGCATCCTTCACCCTGCTTTACCCAACCTCTTTGGGACAAATGCCACCCCTGTAGAGCTGCACCCGGAGCTGCTGCTCCCGCTTGTCTCAGACCTGTCCCTGCTCTCCTGGGAGCCCCTAGAACCACCCCGAGCCCCTCCGTGGGCTCCTTCCCTTCCGCTGTCGAGGGAAAAATGAGCATCTTGCACTTACTGGCTTGGTGGAGGAGGAGGACGAGCGACAGGCACCACAATGCATCCATCATCCCGCGGCGCACGGAGAGGGCTCTGTGCCCGAGCATCTACTACAGATGAGGGTGGCAAGAGGAAGGCGTGTGCGCCTGCAACCTCCGCCCACACTTCCCTGCCGGGGGGCGGGATGGGTGGAGACAGCACCGAATGCCACACCATCACATCATGGGTACTAGAAGGGGTGTGACAAGGAAGAAAATCCTATGGCATATATGTAATGAAAACTCAAGCTGAAAAACTCAAATTCCAAGCAAAGTGGGGCAGCTGGGACAAAGAGCATGATCGTGACCATGGACAAGCGTCCCAGTTGGAACCAACGTCATGGAGAGCATCATGGAGCATCCTGGTGACAATGGACCTACATCACCAGGGCATCCTTTGTAAGGGATGCTGAGATCTAGACTCTCCATCCCCCCAGACTCCGAGACAGGACAGCTGAGCAACAAGCACAAGGAAAGCAGCCGCTTCCTTAATTCGGTTTATTCTGGGAAGGAGCACGACGCCGGCATCATATTGAAATTCAGGCGAGGGAAGCGCTCTGGACCTGTTGGGGACGTTGGGTTTAAAATAGTCCTGGTTCCTCCAGCCTGGTGAGGGAGGGGGTGGCTGCTGCCACCCTTCGACGCTGCCCCGGGGCTGTGCCATGGGAGACTGAGCGAGAGGACTGGGGGGGGGTGACAGGATGACAACCGCTACTGAATTCCTAAATCTTTCGCAACTAAGATGAGAGGCAAAGGAAGAGATGTCCAAGGCATCCTTGGCATCATGACTCAGACGCCGGAGGCAGTCCATGGCATCATGACTCAGCTCTCATCTCTAATGTCAGTATTACTATTTTTACACAAACTCTTTGTATTCAGCATCTGCCATCCCCTCCCAGCTGCAGGGCAAGAACAACGGCAGGACGCTTGGTGGGACAGCATGTCATCAAATCACGAAGGTTGGAGAAGACCTCAAGGATCGTCAAGTCCAACCATCAACCCAACACCACCCAACCCACGTCCCCAAGCCCCACAATGTTCTTGTGGTGAGGGGTTGGGCACCTGCCCCATCCTTCTACAAAAACCCATGGGGGTAGCACTGGGCTCCATCCTGCACCAAGTGCCGGACACAGGAGTCAGGGGGTTTTGCAGCATTTTAGAGACACAAGGGCAAGCGTGACCATGACCTTCCGATGATCCTGGGGGAAGTGGTTGCTTTGTGGGTAGATTTTTCCAAGGAATCAGCTCAGCTGATGTTTTGTAGTGACACAAAGAGGAAGCTTGGGACGCGCAGAACAAGTGATTTATCTTCCCCACTCCCTCCCCAAAGCTTAATCCAGCCCCGACGCGCTCCTCCAACAAATCTTTCCAAAAGGCTTTACTAGAAATTTATTTTCCTTTCCCTTAGCAGCGGCACACGAGATCAGACCTGCTGTACGAGCTGAGTTACGTCGGGATTATGAAACAGCTGAGGCTGGGGGTGGGCTGGAAGGAGTTTCCAGTCCTGAGCCTTCCTCCAGGCCCCCTCCAGCACCCCCATGCCGGGTGTTTCTGCAGGGAAGATGGGAGATGCTGCGGCCAGGGGCTGCCTCCCCGTTCTCAGCCCAAAATTCAGCTTTAAATAGTCTACCTGGAAGACCCTCACCTGGTCCCAGAGTCAGCGGTGGGAAAGGATGGGGATGGAAAAGTGCAGTGGGACATGGCTGCTGCCCCAGGCACTGGTGTCCCCAGTCAGGGGGTCGGGCACCGGGCAGGGCTCAGCCCCGCGGGGATTGCAAATATTTCTTCATTGCTTCAGTTGAAACTCGGGCGTTTCGTAACCGGCTGCAGAGCCAGACATCAAAAAAAGCAAAAATCACTTCTGACTTTTTCCCCTGCTGCCATTGAACCCACATGCCTGTGTGTCACCGGTGTCACCAGCTGCCACGAGCCAGGGGCTCCCTCTAGCGAAGCCAGGATGAGGCCACGGGGTGAAAACCCCCGGGGCAGGGATGAAGTTGGGGTGAAAACTTGCTCTGGCCATGCTTCCCGGTGCTGCACCACGGTGCTGACGGGCCCCCTCTAAGGGGCCATTTCTCTGTCCCTTGCTCATGCCCGGCTGTGGGGTCACACCCGGAGCCCCTCTTTACCCTTTCCCGGTGCTTTGGCATCCCGCCGGCTGCCTGGCGAGATTCCCCGAGTTGCTTCAGTCCTGCTCTTTGCTCCACCACCCCATCGTTGCATCCCCAGCTTGGCTGCAACGTGCTGGAAGGTTCTGCCCCAATTCCCCAGGTACAGGAGGGGTTTCCTCCAGCCAGGAAAGTCGATTTTTGTGCCCGGTGAGCAGAGGTGGAGGCTGGGCTGGGAGAGGCTCAGACCACGGGCATCATCACGCTGGCGTAAACTGTCTTGGGCTCCACGTCGGGACTTGGCGTCTGCAGGAAAAATTAGGGAAGCAAAGGAGAGGATGAGGTGCCCGAGTTTGGGGGTGCAGCCGTGGGGTGCCCTGCGGTGATGCGCAGCCAGGGTGAGGACAGCAGGATGCTGGAGGACAGCAGCTCTTACCTGTGAGCGGGGCGAGCGGCTCTGCAGGGCGGGCAGCTCTGCCGGGGGGCTGCGCGGGGGGCGTGGGGGTCTGCTGGGGGCCGAAGCCGTGTCCGGGGGCAGCCCGGTGGCTGCGGCGTAGATGGTTGTGCAGGAGGGGTGCTCGGCGGCGGGGGCCACTTTCGGCTTCTGCGTAGGTGGAGAGGGAAGGATGAGCAGTGTCCTCGGGGCTCTTCCCTCCCTCTACCCCATTGATCCACTATTTTCTCCCCAGTTTGAGCTCAGCAGGGATCGGGAAGGGGGTAAAAATATACCAAAGCCACCCTGGGAGCCCCCAGCCTCATTCCCAGTGATTCCCAAACTATCAGGAGCCACGCTGGGTCCCCAGACGGCAGCAATGGGTGAACCCAGCGAGCCCACGACCACTCCAGTGACCCCTGGCCACAATTTCACCCCCTCTGCCCAGCCATGGGGCTGTGTTGACACCCAACGGCCAAAGACCACCCCAGAGGGTGACATGGACCTACAAGAAGCCACCCAGCAGCAACGCAGGGCGTTGGGTGCTGCTGCCATTGCCGCTGCCCAATGCCAGGCTGACACCAGCCAAGACCCCCACTCAAGAAACTCCAGTGGGGTCGTGCCCAAGCTCCCTGCTGGCTCCAGAGCTCTGGAGCCCATCACCAAAGGAGCTTTTCCATTGCTAGAGGAGCATTTCCAGCGCTAAAGGAGCATTTTCATCACTAGAGGAGAGTTTCCATCACTAAAGGAGAGTTTTCATCACTCAAGGAGAGTTTCCATCACTAGAGGAGTTTTTCCCCGGTCGTGGCTCACCTCCACCCGCTGCACTTGGGAGTAGATGGTGTGCACGGCATCATCCTCGGCAAGCGGTGAATGCTCCCGCTCCCGGCTGGCTGTGGGGGGACAAGGAAGTCACCGAGCTGCGAGGGGAGCAGGGACCAACCCTGGCACTTTGCGAGCTGCATCCTGCTTCCACACCCCAAGGCACGGTGAGGTTGAGCCCGTCTGTCCCCAGCACCATGTCTGCTGGCAGGTCCCGGCCGTGGCCGGAGGATTTCTGGGCAGCACAGGACAGTTTTGCAAATTTGTCGCTGCACGAGGAATGGCAACTCAGAGAGATCAGTCAGTTCCCCTTGAGACAGCGAGATACGATCTCAGAAGCACATCATCTGGGTGAAGTGGGGGAGATAATGGGCAGGTATGTTTCCTTTTTTTTTTTAGGCTGGTTTCCTTCCTGCCTTTTCCTCTGTGCTTCAAGAGCAACACGTCTCACGCCTTCCCAAGAGTCACTCCACAAACGAGGTGCCCACAGGGATCAACCCACTTGGTCCATTCCCTGGGGCCAGTTCCTGACCCCCCTGCGAGGCTCATCCCACCCATGGGCCACCAGCCACCCCAGCACCCCTCCCCTCACAACACTCACCTCCAGGCATGACTAAATAGGCAACCACGAAGGCGCCGGCGAACATCACCACTGTGGCGATGGGGACCACCACCACCAGCACGAGATGCTCCGTCGTCATCTCAGCGCTGCCTGGGATGGGGGACAGAGAGGAGAGAGGGATCAGCTGCCAGCCCTGGGGCTCAGGGAAACCCAGAGCTGAGCAGAAGTAGCTGCTAAATATCTTCTTTCATCTCATCACCTAATTTTGGGTTGGCGATGTCGGTAGAACAGGAAACAAGGGGCAGGAAATGCTTTTTCTTGAGCAGAGCTCTCTCTCTAATCCTGCAACAGTCAGTGAAACAACCTGTCGGGGGCCAGATCGGAGGCAGATAAATACCTAAAAGCATCTCCACTGGCTTTGCAGAGGTCTGCGGGGTGGCAGCCCCTTTGTACAACGCCCTTGCGTCGCAGGTGCAAGAGGAGGGGACTCTGGGACAGAGCTCTGCAGCCTGGTGTGGCTCCGCTCAAGGGCCAGTAGAGGTGACACCGTGCAGGGGTGTCCCACTGTGCAAGGGGTTTGGGACAAGGGGATGACAAACAAGTCTGAAACCCCCGGGACACCTCATTTCAGCATCCCTCTTTCCTAAGCAAGAGTCTCGACCGTTTTTTCCCACGGGGATATTTTCTCAGCACAAGTCACCCCAAGAGCCCCAGCATGGGTCGACGCAGCAGAGGTGTGACTCCACCTGCGGGTCCCCGGAGAAAGGGGCAGCCACCATGCCACCCAGCCCCGGCGAAAGTCCCCCGCCGTCACAAGGGAGTGCTAGAAAACCCCGGTGAGAGAGAGCGTGACTTTCAGCCTGCGAGCTTCTCAAGAGGAAGTTGTCACCGAGGTTTTTACCCACCCCGGACCACCCGGGCGTATGAGTCTCATGCGTTTAAAAATGAGCCTTGAGCAGCGGGGCGCAGCGAGGACCAAGTGGGACCTGTGGGTCCTCTGCCAGCGTTTACGGGAAGGACGGGGCCACCCGGGGCCACTTTCCCTGCAAAAGGCTCCTTTGAGGTTGGAAAAAGTCCCCAGCAAGGCAAGAGCAGGACCAGGAGGCTGGAGGGAGCTGGGTCAGGACTCACCCCCTTGCTCGTAGCTGCACTCGGAGGAGTTGAAGTCGACAACCCAACTGCTGATGGGGTTGCTGGCCGTGCAGGCGCAGGTGATGCTGGCGTTCTGCAGGGGGTAGGAGAGGTGCAGGAGGCTGCCGTTGCGGGTGCAGAGCCCTGAGGTGCTGGCATCCCGGCTGCCCCAGCTGTAGGAGACGTTGTCCCCTCGCTCTGCCGTGCAGTTGAGGGTGACGGTGCAGCTCCCGTTGGCCTGCGTCCAGCTGAGGATCCGGATGCTCAGATCAGACACCGGCTCTGGAGGGAGGGAAGGAGGGATGGGGTGAAGGTTTGTGCCTAGGGAAGGATGCAAACAGTGCCTGGGAAATCCTGCTGGCCTCTCCTAAATCCCCGTGAGTTGGACCTGGACCCATTGAAAATGGCATTGGAGTGGGACACGGTTTGCATGCACCCAAAGGCTCCTGTGAGATGGGGCTGAAAGAAGGTCCTGCATCACCTTGGCATCAAGGTGGGCATCTCCCACCCTCCCTGACCACAACCCACCTCCCAGCCCCGTAAGAGGCTGGGAGCATCCAGCACAGCCCTCCCAAAGCAGCGTGTCTCACCGTACACCTCCAGCTGGATCTGCCAGACTTTCTCCTCCGGCCCCTTGCTGACGATGTACTCGTAGAGCTGCCTGTCCTGCCGGCTGGTGTTGAGGATCTCCAGGGAAAAGTCAGACTCGTGGAAGCGGGTCCGTCCCTCCATGTAGTTGGTGTAGTTGCTGTCCGAGTACTTGAGCAGGACCAGCTTACGCAGCGGGTCCTCGGTGTCCCGCTTCCACATGGCCGCCCCGAAGCGCACGGTGAGGTCCCGGAGCTCAGGGGGGATCCGCAAGATCGTCGCCTTCCCCAAGGTGCCCAGCACTGTTTCCCTCGCCCTGTGGCCCATGCCTGGGAGCAGAATGGAGAGAAGGGTTGAGCAAGCAGGGAGGCCTGGAGGGGCTCAGGGCAACCGTCCCCTTCCATCTCAGCTGTGCTGGAGGGGACGGATGCCCACGGAGCTGCGGTAGCCAACAATGGCGTTGGACCCACCCTGGTAATCCGCAGATTGGGGCCAGCTTGGGTTGCAGGAGATAAAATTGATCCAAAACTGAACAGATTATGTAACCACGTTTTCAAGCCCTGGATCATCCACCACATCCTGCACCAGCGATCGCCGGCGGGTGGGAACATGAGTCGCATGATACATCAGGGCTCATCGCGAGATCTGCCCCATGGGACCATCCCTGGAGACGTGGGAGCGACCCCTGCCCCTCAGCCCCACATCCTTGGCCCTGAAGAACGTTCAGGGGCCAAAAGTTGCCTTCCTTCACCCTTCCTGCCCATCCTCATTTTCCCAGAGAGAGGTGAGAGAGCCTTCACTTGCGTCAGTGTCATCGTTCTCCCACGTTGGGCAATGGCCAAATCCTGATTTAAGGCTCCAGGTTTTCTGATGATCTGGTGAAACATCACCCCATGGACCGGGGCTGCCTCAAGCAAAGGAAAGCACTTGTGATCCCAGTCTGGTGGGGATGCTGGTCCTGGGAGAAGGGTGCTGGCAGCTGTGGGACCACCCTGGAGAAGTCCGGGTGACACCAGGGCAGTCTGGACAGAAGCAATTCTTGGTAGCCATTGGCCAACACCTGTGGCTGGGTGCACATCATGGCACCCACCTCCCTCCAGAAACCTTTAGTGGGACTTTTCTCTCCGATGTTGCAGGAAATGCAGCCTCAGGGGTAAACCCCAGGTTGTCCTTCTCCTGGACAAGGGGGTCCCAGAAGCATTTCTTGGTGACCACAGAAACGTGCTCTTAAGAGGTGTAGAAGCATCTCCAGCGATGGTGGGACAAAAATTCAGGCCACCCACGTGTCCCAAAGCACCTTGACCGCCTGGATTTCCTGGAGAGCACACAAGAGGAGGTTCTCCCCCAAACTCTTTCCTGTCTTTGGCTGCAAGCCGGTGATTCATATTTGCCCACACCCCCGGGCAAACGATTTTGTTTTTGTAGGAAACATCATGGGGAGAGGTGACAGCTCAGCCCTGAGCCAGCCCCCAGCAGCAGGAGCGTGGAAGGGACCCCACTGTGTCACCCCCACATTTCCTACCGACTTCTTTCCATTGGGGTGAGGCTTCACCCCAGAGGGGAAAAGAAAAGAGAGGAGGGGGGGGGCTACCCCAGAACAGGTCTGGGGAGGTCCAGATAAGCCCAGTATCCGCCTCTCCTGCGGCGGATGTTTCCAGTAAAAACCACAGAGCGAACACGCTCCCCTGACGCCATCCCAAGTGCCATCGCTTATTTTTTCCCCCCCTCCACGGTACAAAACACAGAAGTTTCTGAGCCCTCCCTGGGGACTACATCTCTCCAGCGTCAAACCAGCCTTGGTGACACGGTTGTCACGGCTGACCTGGTGGCTCTTTTTTTTTTTTTTTTGCCGGTAGATTTACTGTAAAGCCCGGCGGGCCGGGAGATGCTGTATTTTCTCAGCAACGCAGCTTTTTGACGTGCGGCGGTCAGGCTCCTCGTTAATTACCAAGTGGAAAAGCCCTTTTTACATCACGTTAGAAAAACCCTCTGCCCCAGCCAGAAGCATCGTCTCTGCAGGGAAAAATGCCTTGGCTGGAGCAAGGCTGCTGGAGGAGGAACATGAAGTTTGAAACCCTCCATGTCGAAGCCCAGACGGGCTGGAGGAAGGCAAAGCGATCCCTGGCAGCACGGTGCTGGGTCCAGAGTGACCTTTGCATCAGGTGTTGGGCTCATGGGACTTTTGGCGTGCTGGCTGGACAGAAAATCCCAGGGGGATTTTAGAGGCAGGTATTCCAGTAAGAGTGAGCCAGTGGAGCTGAGGAGAATCCTAGAGTCCCAGAAGGGTTTGGGTGCGAAGGGACCTTAGAGCCCATCCAGTGCCACCCCCTGCCATGGGCAGGGACCCCTCCCACCAGCCCAGGTTGCCCAAAGCCTCATCCAGCCTGGCCTTGAACCCCTCCAGGGATGGGGCATCCACAGCTTCTCTGGGCAACCTGGGCCACTGCCTCACCCCCCGCACAGGAAAACATTTCTTCCCAAGATCTCAACTCAATCTGCCCTCTTTCAGCTTATAAACCAGAAAAAAAAAATTAAAAAAAAAAAGAAACCACAGCTCTGCTGAGGTCCTTGGTTTCCTGGCTGAGAACTTCATTTTGTGCCCGGTGATTACACAGAGGCTGCGGGGACACATGGTGTCCCCAGGGCAGGGGACCAGATGTTGGGCTGGCATCAAGTAGAAGGTCAGGATTAGTCCCAGCTCCCTGTGCTCTGCTGGGGGGTCTGGGCTCACCTGAACACTTTTACACAGGCTCAGCACCACCAAAACCAGTCTCCCCATATCCTCCCATAACAGCTGACAGGCTGGGAGGACAGGACCCAGCAGCCCGGGGGGGTTCTGGGTGGTCTTTGCTCCCTGACCAGTTCATCTCAGGGTGGATTTTGGCTCAACCAGGACACGATCTTCTCCAGAACATCATCCAGAGCCAGCCAGGGCTCTCCGAACAGGCATCGCCCCGCTGCCTGGCCCTTTTCACTCACCTTATACAATTTATCTGCTTGGGTCCCATCTCCCAGCCCGCTGGCACCTCTTGATCTGAGATGATCTCACAGAGAACAAGACAATCCACCGAGAACCTCCATCTCAAGTGCCCCGGTTCACATCTGGTACTAAATTATTTGCTCAGCGCTATTAATACCCCATTAAAACACCCGGTCGAGCGCTTCACTATCGCAGCTACGCTTTGTCCATCGCCGTCTTTGTTCATTCGTCATGTTTCATTCTCTTCTCCCTCACCACGACTGGCAGGAGCACATTAAGGATGCACCACGCACCCAACTGGGAGTTGCCAGCTATTTATCTTCTAGATGAATATTTACACTCGATCTGCCCGTCCGCCTGGCACGCAGCTCACGACTTCTAAAGGTCTTCATTTCTGACGACAACAACAACAAAAAAACCCCAAAAGATCCAAAGCGAGTATTTCACGGAGAGGAAAAGATACGTACCCCAAACACAGCCGAGAGAGATGAGCAGCCAGAGGTGGACGCTACAGCCCATGCCTCGGTTCATGGAGCTACTGCGGCACTGAAACGAATATCTGCTGCCGGGCTCATTATAAGAGCAGGTGTACTCAAAGTAGAGATGCTATCCTGGGCCATGTGTTTCCTGTTTTTGGCTGAATGACTTTTTTTTTTTCTCTTTTCTTCTCTCGAGTGGAAAGTATTCAAAGCATCAAGTCATGCTGCTGAATGCTTCACCGGAGACAGCCCAAGAGAGCTGCAAGAAGGAAGCAGAACATCAATTTATAGCTTGCAGCAGAACTGCATCATCCTGCTACGGGTCCTTAACCCGACCCCAAAAAAGGAGGAAACTACCAGCAAGAAAAATCATTTCACGTACAGTTAACGATTTCCCGGGGCTGTACAGAGCCTTTAAACCTTGCTACCGCAGCGGGGGCGGAGGCGGGCGGCTGCTCCCCCCATGTGGCAGCATCCCAACTGCCGCTGCTCCATCCCAGCACTGATGCTCGTCCAGAGAGCTGCCATACACCAGTGCCTCTGGCCACGATTCCCACCACTGCAGGAAAGCCTCAGATATTTGGCCTCAAGTTGTTCCAGTGGAGGTTTAGGCTGAATATTAGAAAAAAATTCTGCACTGAAAGAGTGATCGGGCATTGGAACAGGCTGCCTAGGGAAGTGGTGGAGTCACCATCCCTGGAGGGGTGTTTTGGGACGTGGTTTGATGGGTTGGGTGGTGTTGGGTTGGGTGGTTGGACTGGATGATCCTTGAGGTCTTTTCCAACCTTAATGACTCCCTGATTCTATATTCCAGGATTAACCCATATTCCTGCTTTGGGCTTGGACTGTGTGGGATCTACAGCGAGGAGGAGGATGGATGGTCTTCAAAAACTCGCCAAGTAAAAGCCCTAATCCGCGTTCTCAGGTTGAGAACTCTTGGTGATGATCTGGACTCCGATTTGCTCGTGGTTGACCCCATCCCCACCTGCCCAAGGTGGTGTTCAGGAATGGGGACAGTCCCGCCCGGTGGGAAGGGAATGGGGACCACAGCTTCCTGCGCTCAGTGGAGAGCCGGGGATGGGGAACGCGGGGAAAACATCACTCGGTTGTTCCACTGCTGGAAAGGGATGAGAAAAGCTTAGTAGTTGTTTTTGTGGTTTTAGTGGAATGAATTATTCACCTCTGTTGGTGCTCAGCCCACGCAGCTTTAAAATGGGAGAAGGGTTTTCTCCTAGTGCTTCCTTCAATTTTTTGTCAGTTTTCAGAGGAGAGTAGAAGAGACAGCGTGAAGCAGGAATTCCTCTGCTGTTTTAAAGCAAATTTTTTTGCCCCAAGGAAATCAAGGGTGAACTTACATCCCACTGCTTTTCAGTACAGCCAGGCTCCAAGAGCTCCAGGAGTTTTGTTGCCGATAAATTATTTCTAACGCTAAAAAAGCCTAAAACCACACTAAACCACCCCAGCATCCTGCTGGGCTGCTCCTTCCTTCTCGGAAAGCATCTGGCTGAGGAAAAATAAAAAAAAAAAAAAAAAGAGGCAAAGAGGCCATTTCCCAATAATCAGCAGTTCACAAAAGGGAAGAGCTCAGCAGAGGCGTGAAAAAGAAAGGATGAGTAAGAGCGGTATGAGAGAACTCGGCTCCTTTTCTCAATTCACGCACAGAGCTTTGGGTCCCCAGAAAAGCAGCGCTGGTTCCTACCGGAGTCAGGTGGCTCCTGGACAGAGCACTTGGCCAGATGATGGAGGGATGAAGACCATCACCTTGGGGTGTGTTGCAGAGGGGTGTTGTGGTTTGACCCAGCTAGCAGAAACACCATGCAGCCGCTCGCTCACCCACTCTGCTCCCAGGGATGGGGGAGAGAATTGAAGGGGTAAAGAGAAGAGAAACTCGTCCCCAATTGTCCCCAACTCTTCCCCTTGCCACAGGTGGGTGCCCCGTGCTTGATTGCCACAAACTGGTCCAGGACAGCCATGAAACCCCAACGATGTCCATGGGCACTGCCACAATAGTGTGCATTGGGCTGGAGAAATGTGAAAAATTACCTAACAAGCAAAATCATCATGAAAAAAAAAAAATCCTTCCCAGAAGCACCTAGGGGCACAAAAACCATAGAGGTGCTCAGAGAAAAACCTCCTTTAACCCAAAATAATGATCCCAAATGTCTTTACTTTCCCCATCAGCTCAAGTTGAAGTCTCCCAACTGGAAAATAGAGCCAGCACCAGGCTCCATATTTATTCATCACAGGAGGTTTTATGATCCAGCAGTCGTCCTGGATTTTGTCAGAGGCAGAAGAGCCCCAAACCTCTGTATGGGAGTGGAGCAAGTCCCAGTCAAAGGAGGGATTTCTGCAAAAACATACATTGGTGCAAAAAAACCATCAGCCACTCAGCAGGAATTACCCTGAGCCGCACATTAGACCCAAGAGCTGGAACAATTTGTGCTCGTTACTGATTTTCCAAAGAGCTGGTGAGGTCCCAGTTGACCCTTTGGTGAATCTGGCCTTAGGAGGCTTTGCTTGAAGATGGTTCTAGAAAGTGATGCCTCTTGGGTTTTATGGAGGAGAGAGCCCAATTCTCCCCTTGCTCAGGATGGTTTGCTGTAGGTAGCAAGAGCAGAAGTGTCCCATGGCTGAAGTGACCCCAAGACATGACCTTGTTCCCCCTTCCAGGCTGAGTGACCATCTTTATCACCCATGAGACCTCTTCCCACCCCAACAGACCCATGTACCCCCATTCACAGCTGGCTTCTCCCATGGGGTACAGCAGTGGAAGGGCTCCTGTCCTGGGGAGGGGGAATGTGGCTCCCCCCCGTCATCCTCCTGTCCCCAAGCACCCACCACAGCCATCCCCAGCCCAAAGGAGAACGCAGAACAGGCACCTAAAATTGAAGGGTTTAAGGTAAAAATGAATTAATTTAATGCACATATAGACAGACCGTACTCGCCCTGCCCAACCCTCCCTTGCAGAGAAAGATGAAGGTGCCACCTTAGCTCTGCCCCCTTGACATGCTCTGGTGCTCCAGACCTGGAGGAGGTTGGGCATCACCCAGATGCACCCACGCTGGTGTCACCAGCTTTAGCGCCACTCGTTGGTCCCATGAAGGGCATCACCAACACGAGGCGATGGCCAAGGACCTCTCAAGTTCATGGGAAGACCCAGGAAAGGCTCAGCTTGGGTCTCCCTGCAGATTTCAGGGCTGGGAAGAGAAGGATTTCCGAGCAGTTAACCACAAATTCAGTGATTTAGATCCGTGGTCCTCGAAACACCGTTGTGACAGACCTGTGAATGTGGCTTCTGACTAAAGCAAAGCAAAAAAGGTGAGGAGGGAAACCGAGGCACGGAGCTATTCCAAAGGCAGTGGCAAAGCCACCACAGCCAGGTGGCTGTGGATGAGACCAGTGGGTTCTGGTGTAACGGACACTGGTTATAATGGTTCCCCTCAAGCAACCGCATCTTCCTGCATCCAGCAGGTTTGGGGGCCTCATCCAGGCACCGGTCCCAGGCTGGGGAATGATGACACATGGAGACACATCAACTGCGGAGCATCGTTAAGCCAGGTTGAGGAGGAAGAGAAGGAGGAGGAGTTGTCCCAGGTCCACCAGCACATGGGTGGTGGTGCAGGACACAGCAGCGGAGAACTCTCCTGGAGGCAGAGACAGAGCGGGGGTGTGGGAAGGGTTGCGGGCTGCTGTGGGGGACCCCCACGCCCCCTCCCCCCGTGGACTCCTGCCACCCATCAGCCCATGGCACAGAGGGAAAAGGGACCCACCACTCCCAACCCACAGGACACCCATGGGCCACCTCCAGCTTTGCAGGGACCCACGGTCCCCAGGGTCACCACCGCTGCTCCAGGGACCTTCCGAAGCCATCCCACCCAAGTTTTGCCATCTCATGTGTGCACCGTGGCCGGTACCTGTCCAGGAGCAGGGGTACTGGTAGGTCAGTGAGGCGTTGTTGGATGAGACGGGGTTGCTGACTTTGCAGATGTAGATTTCTGTCGAGGGGTCGAAGGAGACATTCTGCTTGGAGGAACTCGCACCCTCTGGCAGGAGCTTGCTGGGGGTGATCCACTCGTAGGTCACCCCTTCAAGCCCCACCGAGCACTCCAGGGTGGCTTTACACCTCCCCGAGTCATCCCTCATCACTTTGGCGTTCACGGTGGGCTTTGGGACCGGATCTACAAGGGACAGAGGGATGTCACAGCCTTCCTGTCCCCCTCCACAGAGCACTGGGACCACACTCCCGTCCTCCCAGCTCACCGTACACTGTCAGGAGGATGTTCTCGATGTGCTCCTTGCCTGCCTGGTCCTCCAGGTACACCTGGTACAGGCTGCTGTCATTTTTCTGCAGGTAGCTGATTTTTAGGGTGTTGTTGGGAAAGAGCTCCAAACGTCCCTTGTAGATGTTGTTGGGGTACCGGACAGTTTCCCTGCTGTCCCGGATGGCAATCTTTACAGAATTGTTGCGTCGCCAATGGATTTGGTGGTAGGACATCTGGTTTCCCAGGCTAGGGCTGAGATACGCCACCCCACCAACAACCCCGACCACCTCCGATGGTCCGTGTTGTGCCTGGGCTGCCGAGAAAACAGAGACTGGTGCTGCTCGGCCAGCCGAACACAGCCCACCCCTCCCCGAGGCTCACCCCGACTTGGGGACCTCAGCTCCTCCCAGACACGTGGAAAATACAAATAACCCCTTTGCTCACTAATTCCTGATGCCTTCAGGCTCTCTCAGCCCTGGGGTTGTGTCACAGGGACAAACCCTACAGCTGGTGGCAGAATTTCTGCTTCCCCACCCCGAGCATGGGCCAGCCCGGATGCCCCTAAGCAAGGTTTTATTTTTTCCTTCACTTTCATTTTTGGGGTCCTACCCCCCTCCTCCAGGCTCACCCAGAGCAGCCCCCCACCCCAAGCGTGGTGGTGGCAATGCCAGGGGGCTCCCCTAGGAACGAAGCTGGTGGGTCCCACCGTGGGCACAGCGTCATCACAGGAAAAACTGGGGGACAGAGAGGGGATGGGGAGGGTTTATCCCATCCCCAAAACCATCTACCCACCAACCCAGCACCCCCAGCCTGGGGAAACCCGCTGCCGTACCTTGCGTGATGAAGAAGAGGAAGAGGAGCACCACTGTGAGCCCAGCCGCCATCTTCTATCTGCATCCGCACCCAGACACCTGGGTGGCAAGCCCCCTTGGCAGGCAGACGCTCACCAGGGACGTCCCCGAGCTGGCAGCCCCCCACCACCGTCCCCAAAACCGGGGCTCGGGGGTCACTGCAGGAAAGGGGCTGGCGGGGCAGCCACACCCCCAGGAGACGGCATCAACCCACATGGTTCCTCCTCTGCTTCCGGGCTCCTGCGATAACAAGTCACCCACAAAACCCAGAGGGTTTGCAGGGGGGTGTTGCAACGCCACCCCACGGGCGGTGGGGACAGGGGACACCCCTGAGCCTCCCTGGGGACACCACGCACAGCACCCTGCAGCGGCAGCATTTAGGGTCACCAGACCATGCTGATGGTGGATGAAACACAGACCCTGGGGGTCACATCTCCCCCTTAGGCTGCTGAAAACAACCCACGGGGTTCCCATTTCGCCACCTGCAAACCCAGGTCCTTGTCCTCACTGGGGTCTGTCCCTGGGATGTGCCATCGAGCAGCCCCAGCTCAAGGGGGGACCCCCAGAACCGGCATTTGGGGTGTCACCACGGTCCCCATTTGCAGGCGGGAAGGACACAAGAGGGACAATTTCTTGATGCTAAAGCACGTGCTGCAGCCCCAGCGCTGGCCTCTGACCACGGCAGATGCTTCAAACGAAGGATTTTTAATTACAGCCCAGATTCCTCCTGAAAGCCGTCATCTCGTGGCCTTTGTTCAGCAGCGGCCGAGGGATGCGCGAGGCAGCGAGGCCAGCGCAGCCCCCACGTCGGGGACAAACGGCTGCCGGCGTCTTCCCACACGCCATCCCGGCTGCGAGCGAGGGGCTCGGAGGACGACCCCGGCCACGAACAAAGGGCGAGGGCAGCACCCGCTGAGCCCTGACCCAGTTTAATCCCAGCCCCGAGCCGTCCCCATCCGTCGGGGAGGAGATCCAATTTCAGAGCAGGGAGACGGTGGCATGAGCCCGCCAGCAGCCAGGCAACGATGCTGCGGCCAGATCGCTGGCACCGATCCGGTGACACCGCGGTGCCCAGGACCCACTGGCTTGTCCCCGTCCCCCGGTTACACTGCACCGATAGAAACCGGCGGAGATGGGAAAGCAAAAAACTTCCCCAGCAGGGAGTAAAGTGCTGCCTCAGCGCTTGCAAATTATCTCCGATATGCAAAAGCAGGTCATTAGCATAAATTACAGCGCCGTGATGGAGCGCGGCTTCGGCGGGAGCCTGACGTGCTGATGGATGCGGCAGCCCCCGGGCTCTGCGCTGTCGCCTTCAGATGTTTCTGCTCATCAGGAGCGCGGGGATCCGGCATTTCGGGCTGAGACGCGGCTCCTGCTTTCGCCCCCGCAGCCCGGCAAGGATTGCCGCCGCATCCCCAGCACCTGCGCCAAAGGATTTCCATCGCCTCCATCATGCCTGAACTTTTTTCCCCTCTGAATTCAGCCGGCCACAGACCCCGCTGCCATTTTTCCACCGATGCCGACTGCCGCGTGCAGAGGGGGATCCATTACGGTGCGAGAAGTATTCGACTCACACCCGCACACGATGAAAAGCAGAAGAAGGGGCTCAGGGTGCCATAAACCAGCCCGGCTCTGTCGGCAGCACCGGCACACTGTGCCTGAGCCCCCATCCATGCCAACCCAACTCAACCTCCTAAATTCCCTCCTTGTGGCCGCCAGACACCCCCTCCCGCCCCGCGCCAGCCTCCCAGCACAGCTCCCACTTAACGATCCCAATTAACGCTCGATTCACACGGAGCAGCCACAAAGTGATTTTGATCAGGGGGACTCGGGCAGGAGGGGAGCATCACCGAGCCGCCACCGCTCTCCACGCTGCCATCAAAGTGCCACGTTTCATTTGAATCCCAGAGAAAAGCCCTTGATCTCACCTTTGGGAAGATCTTTGAAGCCAGAGTCCCTCTTCCAGAGCTGTAGGAGCACGGGATAACTCAGGTGGGAAGGGACGTGGTGACATCTCTGGTCTCAGCTCACTGCGGGGCACCCGGGGCTATGCCAAGCCCAGCCCTGGAGGGCAGGGACCCTCCGACCTGAAGACAACGCCCATGGCCACGTCTACCCTACCCAAGACACATGAAGCTTTGAAAAGTTCATCCCCACGTGAGACCCCATTCGCTTCAGAGGTTCCAGAGACACAAACAAGGCGATTCCCGCTCCTCTCACGGCACCTGAGGTACATTTCAGGCTATAAATAGCCAATTAAGCTAATTAAACACCACCACAATTGCCTTCCGCAGTTCAGCTTGTATTCGCACCTAAAAAATAAATTCCCGAGCTGTATCGAAGCTGTCAAGACCTAAATAACACCCCACAAGGTCGCACACTGGCACTAAACGCACATCACACACATCCTCTCCCCCCACGACCCCGCTTGTCCAATTTCCATCTTCTCCGAAGACAGGTTTCCATCACCAAGTCTTTCCTTCCTTCCCTCGCAGGAGGGTCTCCAAGGCACATCTGGGATTTGCATCCTTGCAAAAAACCACGTCTGACCATTTCCATCCCAAGAAGCTTTGCTGGTTGGGGTCCCAGTAGGTGCTAGAGGTTGCTGGGGGCGAAGAGGTCCATGGGGAAGGGAAGGTCTTGCTGGGGCAACTAGGAGAGGCAGTGGCTGGTAGGATCTGGGGGTGAGGTCTGCAATGGGCAGTGTCTAGAACCCTCCATAGCCTGCGAGGAAGCAGGGGAGGTTTAGCACGCCCCAACCCCAAAAAGCTGGTGAGCTTTGGAGATACCCAGGGCTCCTCTCCCCACCGGTCTGGAACCCGTTACCTCTGCGTAGGCAGTGGAAACTAATGCTGGGTCCAACTTCTTCTTGGGAGAAGAGGACTGTGGAGCAGAGCAAGAACGTGATGTCAGGAAACGTGCAAGTGGGATGGTGAACCCACCACCCCGTTGATGAACTGAAGAGACCCACTGCAGAAGGGCCAAGGTCATGGCGGGGCAACCTCACCTTCCTGGGGGGCTGAATGGTGGAGTAGATGGTGCAGCTTCCAGGGTCCGGAGGGCAGCTGGGTCCCTGCTGGGGAGAAAGGGTCAAGGAGCACAAAGAAAATTTTGGGTGAAAGGGGTAGACCTGGCAGTTACCACAAACACATCCAGCCTGGGGACTGTACAGCCAAGCCCACGGGGCAGCTCCAGTCCCTCCCACCGGCACTGGACCGGCCCTACCCGTGTTTTGGGGCAGATGACGGCGTAGATGGTGTTTCCTCCAGCTGTGGCCTCACTGGTCCCATTCTAGGGGAGAAAGCAACCCCAGGCCGGTTAGAGGAACCCAGGGTGGCAAATATTTCCAAAGAGAGGTCTTGTCCCTCCAGGCAGCATGGGGAGGGGACACCCAGGGACACCCCCAGCACTCACAGGGTCTTGGCTGGTTCGGGCTCGGCCGACATCCTCATAGATGGTTGGTGTCTGTTTGACGTGTCCTGGGGGAGTTTGAAAGGCCAGCGTGAGACGGCTGAAGTGCTAGAGCCCCCAGATTCAGGCTCATCAGCCTGGACCACCCCCCATCAACAGGGACGGGCGAAGGTGGTGGCACCCGGTGTCTTATCCCACACCAGTCCCAGGAGCAGGGAGAAGCCCAGGGCCAGCACAGAGAGCGCTGGGAGGATGCCAGCAGTCCGGAGGAGGGCAGGGGCTGCGCAGCCAAACCCCCCGGGACTGCCCATCCCACCAGCCACCGCGCCAACCCTGGGGACAAACCTCCGGAGGGGTCCTTTCCTCGCTTCCTCTGCCGGTAACAGGTGACAATGAGGATGATGAAGATGACCAGTGCCAGCCCCAGGGACACGGCCACTGCCCACCATGGAATGATGCTGGAAAGCCCTGGGGAGGAAGAAGAGGAGGAGGGCAGAACCTTGAGCTGTTTCTAAACACAGTCACCATCACAGCCCGCGTAGGACAGCGCGAGGGGAAGGGACCCGCCAGAAAACCTCAGCCCCAGTTACATCACTGGTGCCCAGCTGTCACATTTCCTCTCCCAGGAGGGGAAGCTCAGCACATTCTGGCGTCAGCGTGACGTCCCCCGCAGTTTCACTGGCCCAGGAAGGGCCACAAGAGAGGACCAGGAGCAGTGAGACTTCCATACCCCCAAAATCCTGCTTTTACAGAGCTGAGGGCAAATCACCTGCACCCGCAGCGTGGCACGCTGCCGTGACGTTGGTGCTGGCCATGCTCCAGCTCACCGGGTTGCTGGCGTTGCAGCAGCAGACGTTGGGGTTGGTGTCCCCATGGACCTCCAGCTGCAGCCGGGGCTGGTGCTGCTCCCCCCACACTCTTGGGGGGTCCCTGGTGCACGACCAGCTGTAGGAGACGTTGGCGGCAGCGGGCACGGTGCAGAGCAGGGAGAGGTTGCAGCGGCCCTGCTCCCGGTGCAGGATGCGTGCCTCCAGGCGCGGCTGGACCACGGGCTCTGCGGGGACACGGCGGTGAGAGGGGATGGAGGGACAGGGGGACGAGGTGATGGGGACCCAGCTACTCACCCCACACTGAGACACAGAAGCGCAAGGTAGTAACAGCACCTGATGCGTCCTCAAATTCTGCCCTATAGACCCCGCTGTCGGCCGTGCTGACCGGGCTGATCTGCAGGGAAAGGGTCTCCGGCTGGAAAACGGCTCTTCGATAAAGAGGACTTTTCGAGGGTTTGGCAGTTTTATCCTTCTCCGCGGTCAGGATTCGGATGAAGGATCCTGCACCCAGTCTCCGTTTCCAATCAACCTTTGTCCACCCCTGCAGCGGTTTCTCCGGCAGCAGCGTCAGCACTCCATCAGCAGCCACGGCTTGTTCCCGGCACTTTTTGGGTCCTAAAGCAGAGAGGGGTGAGTGGGGGTCCCTGTGAGGTGCTCCCAGGCTGGGGATGGGGGACAGCCACTGGAACCCACCCCTACCCCGGACCCACGGCCCCTCCTGCTCCGCACGGACCAGCTCAGCCTGGCTCCCCATCACCAGCCCTGTCTCGGGGGTACCCCTCTCTCTGGTTGTGTGTCTGTCTGTACCCAGTGCAGCCCCCCATGGGATGTCCTGAGCCCTGCCCAGAGCGGGGACAGTCCCAGACCCTCTGCTCACAGCATCTCGTTGCTCATTTTTCACCCCAACTCCCTCCTTGCTCATCCAGCCTGGGGACCAGCAGGAATTTTTCCTTTTTGGATCCTTTTTTTTCTCTTGAGTTTCAGTGCTTGCCCCCCCCTCTTTTCAGGACAGCCCCGGATGTCAAGGGCTCTGGCAGACTCATGATAAGAAGAAAAACTAAAGCTAACAAACGCCTGCGGCCGCTGAGACCGAGCATGCACAGAGCCTCGCGGCTTCCTCTCGCCTGTGTGTGGTCAGGGCAGCGCCGGCGGCTGCACCAGCTGCGGGGGGACTTTGCAGAGCCCCACATGCAACCAACCACCTCAGCAAAGCCCAGCTTCCAGCCTCCAGGAGCTCAGCTGCACCCATCCATCCCACAGCCCCCACCGGGGCTCAGCCTCCGTGCCAATGGTCTGAGCACGGAGTTGTGCTCGGAGGAGACCTGCGGAGCCACCAGCCTCTCCCAGCTTGGCCAGCAGACCCCGAAACTTGTCTTTGCAAAGCTTCAACCCTAAGAATATCTGGGGTGCGGAGATGTCCCTACATTCAGCAGTGGATTTAGGAATAAGGGACACTGGACCAGGCAAAGGTAGAAGCATCTTCCCCAGGGAAAAAGAGCAGGATGGGGAGCAGGCATTATTTATCCGTTCCCAGCCCTGATGGATCCCACCTGGGGTTTGCAGATCATTACAAAGGCCCTTCCCACCACTCAAAATATCCAACCAGCCTGCGAAAAATTGGGATAATTCCTTACTGCTCCTTTGCAAGCACCCGGTGCTCCCAAAAAAAGATGCCAAGGCACCTGAATTCTCTCGCTCTGGGCTCCTGGAGGAAGATGCTGGGGCAGTGGACATGCAGAACCAGGGGAAAAAAAATGTAAAAATACATCTCCCCCCCAGCCTGGAGGTGTGGCCGTAACCCGTTGTCAGTGCTGGTGCAGCACAGCAGGGGTTAACCACACCTGCCAGGAGGTTTTTGCAGCTCTGCTCAGCCCCTGGTTTGCTGCAGGTTCTGCTGCTCCTGCTGTGAGCCAGTGACACCCCATCGTGTGCACCCCTGAATGGTGAGTGACCCCCGGGGCAGGCAGCAGGAGAGGGGAGCGGAGGTGACGCTCTCCTGGTGTCACTGCGCACGGGGAAGGGTGGCACAATGTCATACGGAGACACGGGCGGGAGATGCTCTGTGTCTCCCAAACCTGGGATTTTCTCCAGTCCCCTTATGCAAAAATCACCAGTTATAGGAAGAAGACCCTCGGCCACCACCGTCTCCACCAGAATCATGGGGAAAGGTGCTGGGGCCGTTCAGCAGAGAAATTCAGGCTGGAAAAGTGGTGGTTTTGGGTGCGGGGCATGACCCCAAGGATCACCAAGTCCAACTGTCAACCCAACCCACTAAACCACGTCCCCCAGCCCCACACGGACACGGTTCTTGAACCCCTCCAGGGATGGTGACTCCCCCGCTTCCCTGGGCAGCCTGTTCCAACCCCTGATCACTCTTTCCATGAAGAAACTTTTTCTAATCTCCAGCCTGAACCTCCCCTGGCGCAACTTGAGGCCATTTCCTCTTGTCCCATCCCTTGTTCCTTTAGAGAAGCTGAGGGAACCCGTGCTGCCTGAGATCCATCCTGAAGAGAATGAAAAAGGAAAGGGAAGAGAAGAAGGAAGGGGAAGAGCCAACCCCCCCCCCCTTGCTCTACATCTCCCCAGGGACCCCCAGCCCCCTTCCTGCGACCCCCTGCCTATGGTCACCTTCACTCCAGCCTTTCCCCAGCCCCATCCTCCCGGCGAGCCCAGCACCACGTCCCCTCCTCACCTTGGCCACCGCCGCCGGCGGCCAGCAGGGCCAGGCAGAGCAGCACCCACAGCGCTGGGGGGATACGGGGACCCCCGTGATGGTTCATCCCTGGGGTGGCACCCGAGCGAGCGCCCAGCAGCCGCCGAGGTGCAAAACCCCTCGGAGATGGAGAAAGTCCAGCAGCAACTTCCTCTCCCGCCTGCAGTTCCTTCACATCCTCCGCCCCCCCGGTGAGATCCTCCGCTCCACTGCCCTCGCCCCCACTGTTCCCCCCCCAAACCCAACCACCCACCAGGGTGGATGTTGGGGTGCCCCGGGTCCCCGCGAGGCAGAGCGCAGTGGGGAAGGACTCGCCGTGGGCCAGCCCAGTTGCAGAGCTAGATGGTTGCAAACCTCAGAGGAAATTTATTTTTCTTTTTTTGGGGGGGTGGAGGATTTGGGGGGGGGTTTGCTTTCCCTTTGTGGCTCACTTTGGGAGGAGAAGCTGCAGTGGGCACCACATGGCAATGGTCTGTAGCACGCAGATGCATCCAGTGCCCCAAAGGAAGGGCAGGGACATCCCCCAGGAGCAGGATTTGGCCCTTTGGGGAGCAGAGTCCAGCCCCAAGACCTCAGATTTGGGGGCTGGAGGCTCTCGGAAGACGCAAGGACAACAGCTGCAGAGCCAGGTTTGATCATCTGCGCGTTCCCGCCCGGATTTCCCACCCCAATTCCCACCTTTCCTTGGGATGGCCATGGAGCGTGTGGCCTTCCTCCTCATCGTCTCCCTCCTCTTCCTCTGCCGAGCCCAAGGTAAGCGGGAGATGCACCGAGTTGTGTCCAGCCTGGGGCTGGCGAGTTTCTTGGGAAACTTTTTATGATCACATCCAGGGACAGCACTTGGCCGCGGGTTGGGGTTCGGGTTGGTTTTATTTTCTCGTGTGAACGAGCAACCGAACGGCTCATTGCAGGGTCAGAGCCGTCTGGCGGGTGAGAAAAATCACCCCCACAAACCGAAGCGGAAAGCTGAAAGGCATTTTTTGAGGGTATGCTCTGGGTATGGCTTCAGTCGAGCCATTAAGAAGGAATTTTGGGGGAAAAGTGACTTTTTTTTAAAAGGAAAGGCTGCGTGCCTTGGGAAAAATGCTGCGCTCGCGAGGATGGGACTTGTTGTAGGAGGCAGAGAGGATGAGCTTCATCAGAGCTTCCTCCATCACCAGAAAACGAGATTCCCTTTAGTTTTTGATATCAAATAACCCCCTCGGGGTGCAGAGCTGGGAGGATCTGTTTCACACCCGCCGAAGGTAAGCGGAGGCGGAGGACGCGGGAGAAAGAGGAACCGAAAGCGGGTTCCCAAGCTGCGTGTGGCCGCCCCGGGGAGAACCAAGAGCCGGTTACCGGCACGCGATGCCGCTGGCTGCGAGCCCCAGATCCCAGGATGGAGCGGGGCTGGGACCACGCTGGGTGTGGGACCCCAGCAGCAGCGGTGACAGTGCCCCGTCCCCAGCCTGGGAGCACCTCACAGGGACCCCCACTCACCCCTCTCTGCTTTAGGACCCAAAAAGTGCCGGGAACAAGCCGTGGCTGCTGATGGAGTGCTGACGCTGCTGCCGGAGAAACCGCTGCAGGGGTGGACAAAGGTTGATTGGAAACGGAGAGTGGATGCAGGATCCTCCATCCGAATCCTGACCGCGGAGAAGGATAAAACTGCCAAACCCTCGAAAAGTCCTCTTTATCGAAGAGCCATTTTCCAGCCAGAGACCCTTTCCCTGCAGATCAGCCCGATCAGCACGGCCGACAGCGGNCCGCTGCAACCTCTCCCGGCTCTGCACCGTGCCCACTGCCGCCAACGTCTCCTACAGCTGGTCGTGCACCAGGGACCCCCCAAGAGTGTGGGGGGAGCAGCACCAGCCCCGGCTGCAGCTGGAGGTCCATGGGGACACCAACCCCAACATCTGCTGCTGCAATGCCAGCAACCCGGTGAGCTGGAGCACGGCCAGCACCAACGTCACAGCAGCCTGCCACACAGGTTTGTGGGAATTTTTTTTGGGGGGAGCGGTGTATTTTTGCCCCCCTAGATCCAAAATTAATTTTCTGAGTTATATCCATTTGGGATAAATATGTTGAAGATGTAACTGGGGGACTGAGGATGCAGAGCAGCGTGTAGCAGGCACGCAAGGCATGGACCGGGCAGGATCAGTCCAGCCTTGGTGTCCCCAGGGGGGGTCAGGGGATGTCCCCCCCTCCATCCCCAGCTTTTCTCTCTACTTGCAGACGTTTCATGGTCCTACTGCAGCGTGAAGGCGCTGCTCTGCCTCCTGGGCTTGGGCAGCCTGCTCACCGCTGTGGCCGTCACGCACGTCCTTGTCCGGCAGCAGGGACCCCCCTCCTGCCGTAGTCGTGGTTCTTCGGGTGCTGGGTAAGACCCCCCCCAAAAGGGGGACCCCAGTTTGTGCACCAGGCCTTAAAACACCCCAAAAAATGAGCGTGGTGAGATGTTAACCCACCTGAACGTGGATTAAAGAAAAAATCTTTGTTTCCCCTTGTTTTTTCTGTTTTGGGTTCTTGAACCCCTTTGGAGGGGACCCACCCTAGGCTTTCACCCTAAAATATGAGTCTTTCCCCCAACAGCCCAGAGCTCCCCACCAACCCCAGAAGAGACCTTTGGGGTTGGGTTCTCCTCGGGGTTTTGAACGAACAAGGACACACACCCCTGCTCCAGGATGGAGCCATCCTGACGGGACCGGGATGCGGGGACTGGGGAGCATCACCCCAACCTCGCGTTAATTCTCCCCATCCTTTAATGAAGCAGCTCCGTGTATCTCCCGCTCATCACCGGAGTTTTATTCACCACCTTTCCCAAAAATCTTCGCTCCGCACCCGCCGCCTTTCGATAAACCGCGGTTGGGGCACCGTGTCGAAGGCGCATCACGTTATCTGGGCACCGCAGCGGTTGGTTTGTCCCTTATGTCACCCACCCACCAGATACGCCCTCGTTAAATCTCTGCTGGATATTAACGAGCTTGTCCCGAGAGTGGCTTCACTACGATCCAGCACCACTCTCGGCTTTTCCACTCGCCCTGGGATATTGGGGATGCCCAAACCCAGCACAGCCCTATCGAGGCCACATGTCCCCCCCATTCCCGCGCTGTCCCCTGCCCGGCAGCATCACGGCACCGCTGGAAGAGAGCAAGAGGCTCCAGGGCTGGCAGACCTTAATCCGATCACCCCGCCGTCTGCTTCTGCCCTGGATCCGTGCCGCTAATCACCTTACGGTAAGCTCATTGCCTCCGCCACAGCCCTGAGCCGATCCCCGGAGTCGGATCCCAGCGGGGAAACGGTGGCTGGGAGCAGAGCGATGCTCGGGGTGAGCTGGGGACCTGGCGTCCCCACGGCAGAGCGGCCGAGCTGGGTATGGGGCTGTTGGATGGTGCCGACGGGGCAAACGGGTGGGAAAGGGGCAGATTCCCAGGAAAAATCTTGGAAAAAGGCCGCGGTACTGGGAGAAGAGAGGGATGGGATGGGCTCAGCCTCTCCAGCAATCCACCCAAGGATGTGCAGGGCAGTGGGTCCCTGTTCCATCACCCAGCAGCGACCCCGGTGCAATGGCTTCAGTTCTGGCGGTTGGGGAAACTGAGGCACAGCCCGACCTCTGTGTGGAGCTGGCTGGAGGAGCTCTGGTGCCTTTCCCTCCCCGGCGGTGACGTGGGCCGTGTCGACTCCCCCAGCCCCATCCTCCCCCTCACAGGCAGAGGAGGAAAAAAAGAAAAAAAAAAACTAATTAAGGCTACAAAGGGAAAAGCAGCATTTTGCAGGGTTGAAAACCTCCGCTCCAGCGCAGGGGCTGAGCCGATTAATTAAAGCTTTTGTCTGCGGCTTCGTTCGACATGTTGGGAACAATTTCCATCAAGGGGACCTTCCCCAGGCTGGAGGAGCTTTGGTCCAGGGAGCGCGAGCCACAGGAGAGCGGAGGGGAAAAAAAAAAAAAAGGAATGGAATAAAAGAGAATAAAATTTCCCACGTTTCCCGGAGCGCGTTGAGGAGGAAGGAAGACGCCGCGCGCTCGAAGCACCGCATTGCAGAGGGTGTTTTTATTCAGCGCATCATCCGCGCCTTCTCATTCCCCTTCCAGCCAAATTTGGCCCCGGAGATGCGCAGGCGAGGAGGGCGGCGAAGGGGCTCAGGGGGTTCCCGGGGTGCGCGGCTGCTTTCCCGGGTCCCGCATCCCTCCGGCGTCGGATGCGGCCGATGCTGCGGGACGCGGGCGGTTGTCCCGCACGAGGCTTCCATGTGGGTACCCCATGGGGACCCCCCCCCAGCTCCTTTCCTCCTTCTCAGGCAGTTTTTAAATTATTTTAAGGGTTAATTCTCTGCCCACAGTGAATCCTTGCAGTGTGGAGGGAGGAAAAAACACTTTTTTTTTTTTTTTCCACCAAAATCCTCTCGCAGGCCCGAGCGAGGCTCTGCCCGAGAGGTGGCAGCATGCGACCGCGCTCGGTGTCACCGCGCTGGGCTTGGCCCTGGGGGGCCCAGGCTTGGCCCCAGGCTGGGGGGTCACTGAACCCCAACTCCAGCACCCGTCCCGCGGGGCTGAGCTGTGGCTCCAGGCGCTGATCCCGAACAATTCGGGGAAGCAAGAAGCGGGGGGGAAATTAGTTTCTACCCAGAGCATCTTACCCAGCGCCAGAGCATCCCCCGGATAAAACTGACCTTTGCTGGGAGCGGTGCCCGCAGCCACGTCCCCATTCCCAGCTCCGATGGGAACAGGGCTGGGATGCCCAGGATGAGGACCCCAGCCCCAGTTCCATCCCCTCTGATGGGTTATCCACCTTTTTCTTCTTTCCTCCCTCTTTCCTCGCTCATCTTTTTCAGTCCTTATTCTTTTTTTATCTTCTTTTTTTCTTCTTTCTTATTTCTTCTTTTTTTCTTCCTTCTTCTCTCTTCTTCTTTCTTTTCTCCTTCTTCTCCTTCCCCAGCCCCTCCTGGCAGACACCAGCTGCCTCTGCTTCCTCTGCGAAGCCCGTCCCCCCCCCCAGCCAAGTCGCCACTTCCCTCACCCCACAGCACCCACATCCTGGCAAACCTTGTGCAACACCCCGGTGACGGCACGGCCACCAGCCCCGCCACATTCCCTGCCCCTGGGAGGGGTCCAGTGGGGCTCAGCCCCACGTGTCGGGGGTCACAGCATCCTCTCAGCCCCCCGGACAGCCCCACACAGGAGGGGACATGGCCGGAGCCAGGGTCACGCTCCTCTTCTGCGTGCTGCTGGTGGCGGTGGGGGGTAAGGATGCTCTTGGGGCTGGGGGGGGGATTTGGGGCTGGGGGGACCGTTTGGGGCTGGGGAGGGGGCAGTTTGGGGGTGGATTCTTTTTTGGGAGGGGGGACACAGCTGGAACCCACTGTTGTCCCTGCCATCGCTGCCACCACGGTCCCCTCACCCTCGATTTTCTTGTGGCACCCGCCGCTTTGCAGGTCCCCGTCCTTGCCGCGGCATCGAGATGCTGGTGGGGCTGAAGGGGCAGTCCCTGTCCCTCCCGACTCCCTACCCCAGGTTTGGGGACATCGTGAGGGTCACCTGGATGTCCCGCGGCACCCACATCGCCGAGGCCAAACCCAGGGAGAAAGCCTTCACCTTCCTGCCCACTTTCTTCGGGCGGCTGGGAATCAATCCCACCGACCTCTCGCTGGTGATCGGACCCCTGGAGCTGGGGGACAGCGGGAGGTACGACGTGGTGGTGGACACGGCCACCGACCCCACCAACCCCAAAACCTTCTCCTATTTCTTAACAGTCCTCGGTGAGTCCAAGGATGGAGGGAGGTGGGTTCTAAGGACCGGGTTGGGTTGGGTCACCCCAGATGTGTCCCCAAGGATGGAGGGAGGTGGGTTCCAAGGACCGGGTTGGGTTGGGTCACCCCAGATGTGTCCCCAAGGATGGAGGGAGGTGGGTTGTGGAGACCAGGTTGGGTTGGGTCACCCCAGACATGTCCCCATGGGGGGGTGAGTGCCCCAAGGCCCCCGATCCCACAGTGTCCCCCCCTCCCCGGAGCGGGAGTGTGGTTGGTGCAGAAATTCTCCTTCCTCCTTCCGTGCCAGCGCTCAGCAGCTGCACCCGCTGAACCCTGCCCTGGTGACACCCTGACCCCCCCGGGTGATGCCACCAGCCCTGGTGACACTCAGACCGCCCCTGGTGACAGCCAACCCTGGTGGCACCCAGACCCCCGCAGGTGGGTGCCCCCCACCCGCTGGCCCCCCAGCTCACGCCGTGCCCCACACACACAGATGCCACACCAGGGACACCGCCACGGACCGGTGACACCAGAGGACACAGCAGGGGCACCGTGGGACCCGGGGGGGGCATCAAACTCCACGTATCAGGGACACCACTATGGATGGGTGACACCACGGGACACAGCAGGAGCACCGTGGAACCCCAGGGGGTGACCGAAGCCCGTGGATGGGACACGACGACGCAGGACATGGGCAGAGGACACCCCCCGGGTGACAGGGGGGGTCCGGTGGCATGCGGGACACAGGGACGTTACTGCGCAGTGAAGGGCTATCTGGTGGCCGCCATCCTGGGGCCACTGGTCGTGCTGGTGGCCACCATCCATGTCATGACAAGGGACAAAGGTGACAAGGCGGGGGACGATGTGTCAGCGGGGGCGAGAGGGGGGTCTGAGCCCCCCACCAGCATCACCAGTCCGTCCCTGCAGCAGTGGTGACACTATACTGGGGGCGGTGGCTCCGGAGCGGTGGCTCCCCATCCGTGCCTCAGTTTCCCCAACTGAGCGAAAGCAACGGTCGCTCTAAAAAAAATCCCAATTTTCTGTCAAACCCAATAAATCCTCTTCCCCCAAAAACCCACCACCCATGGGAGGGTCCCACAGCCCCCCAACACCCAGCATGACCCAAACACACCCAACCGAGGGCTGGGTCTCAGCCCACCCCATCCAGTGACATCTCCGTCACCGGGACGTCGTCAATTTTCCAATTTCCAGCCCTGAATCAGGCAAGAAATAATAATTCAGCATCTCGTAAAAAAATCTTCTGGATTTGATAAGATTTCCCGGTGACCCCGCCTCGACGCCGCGCGGCATCAATTATTGAGCGGCGGATCTGTCAAAAAAAAAAAAAAAATTCTCATAAATAAATGATCCGGTGCCGGCGTCGTGTTCCCGGTAAATTCCTCATTTAATCTCCCGCCTAAACGCTCTCCCAGGGAAATTACTCGCGCCGGCTGATTTATGAATTAAACCTGGGCAAATGAGGACGAGGAGGATGGAGGATCCCGGCGGGATAGCTGGGGTTTCAGCCCGGGCGCATCCCTGCTCCGAGAGCGGGTGGGGACCATGGGGACGGATCGTGGTGGGTCCCAAGGAACCGTGTTTGTGAGGATGTCACCATCCTGGGATGCTCCTCAGCTGGGGTCCTGCCTCGAGCATCTCTCCCTAGAATTCATCTGTGCTCCAAAAAAAAAAAAAAAAATGAATTAAACAAAAAAAAAGGAATTAAAGAAAAAATAAAGGAATTTAAAAGAAGGAATTAAAGAAAAAATAAAGGAATTTAAAATAAGGAATTAAAGAAAAAATAAAGGAATGAAAAATAAAGGAGTTAAAGACAAATAAAGGAATTTTTTTAAAAGGAATTAAAGAAAAATAAAGGAATTTTTTTAAAAGGAATTAAAGAAAAAAAAAGGAATTAAAGAAAAAAATAAAGGAATTAAAGAAAAAAAAGGCATCAGTGGAAGGCTTGATGCCTGGCTTCCTGGGGATGCTCTGGTGGCTAATACAGGGTTGGGCCCAGCGCGGTCCCTTCTCACCCCGTCTCCTTTATCCCCGTGACTTCGACCCACTTGTGAAATTTGTTTTAAATCCGCCAAGGAGTTGAGGAGCTATTGGCAAGGGGAAGGAGGCCGGGGAGAAGCTGCGTTTTTTTAGGAAATTGGGTTCTCTGCAGATTTTTTTTTTTGCAAATCTGCGTCCGCTGAGCAGGAGCTGGGCACGCAGCCCCTCCTGGACCGCGGTTAATTACGGCGGAATAGAGGTCAGGGCGGCGGGAGCGGAGGAGTGCCGGTTTCTGCGTAATTGCTTTAAAAAAAATGTTAAAAAAAAATAATATAATAATAATAAAGAGGCTGAAGGGCTGGAGTACATTCTCCAGCCTGGGCATTAATTGAAGCAGAAAATTCACCTGCATTCCCCCCGTGAGGTTATTTCATAAGTGGAAAAAAAATCTCAAATTATTTTTTGCACCCCATCGGTGCGCCCAGAAGAGCAGGAGGTGGAATCCCTTCCCCTCCATCCCCCCGCTGGAGCATCACAAGTCCCCGATGCTGAGCCAGCGTGCAGCGGGGCCGGCTAACGAGCGGCTTCGTTAGCCATTCCGCTCTGGTGCGTCGTTCGTTAATGAGCGAATGGGTCCTGGAAGCTGCTGGGAGCCACGAGGCTCTGCGGAAATATTGTGAAGATCGTTGCCATTATTGGTTTGCACGAACCACAGGCCACCGCGGGGGATCCTGTTCTGCCACCGGTGCTCAGCGGAGGGGAGAAAATAAATCACCCCATGGCGAGCCCGGCTCGGCCTGATGGGGGGCTGCTGGGTACCCCCAGTCTGGGTGCCCCCCTCCCGTCCCAGCCCAGGTACCGCATGGGGCCGGACGGGGAGAAAGTAAATTGCCGATGCTGGTCCCAGTGCGGTGCGAGAGGAGTGATGGGTGTCCCCAGTCTGGATGTCCCCCACCCACATGGGGCTGGCACGGGAGGAGGAGGAGGAGGATGAAGGCTCCTTCCTAATGGATGGGACCTCTACTGGGACAGTGGCCCCAAAGGATGTCCCCAGGGCCACCATGGCCGACGCTCTCCCCAAGGACGGGTCTTGCTCAACCCGCCCCAACACCGGGGTGATGGGCCTGACGCCGAGCTGGCCCAGCCACACTGTCCCCATGGGGATGTAACCTCCTGATCCACCCAGGTTTTGGGGACATGGGGGACCCACGCTGCTCCCCTCGCTTCCCGGTCACCCCCCCTCCCAAACCAACAGCTTTTTCCTCTCGTCCCGTCAGCAAATTCCCGGCAGCGGTGCTCCACAGACTCCTCCAGATCTCTCCCCGCTCCGTCCATCTCCTCTCCCACTCACATTCCTCCGGGGGGGGGACACAGGGACATTTCTGTGGGGCCCCCACAGCAGACCAAGGGAAGAGTTTGGGTGGATTTGGGTAAGAGCAGGATCAGGCCCCCCAGCGAGGACCCCACAGGGGGTGTCACAGCACAGGGGGTGTCACAGCCATGGTCCCCCCCATGTGTCCCCCCTCCCCATCCCCATCAGGACATGACCTGTGTTACCCAGGAGCTGCTGTTATTACTTTTAATAACTTATTATTATTATTAAAAATAAAAGCCTTTATTTTATTTTTTATTTATTGTTATTATTATTTTATCCTTTTGTTACAATCATCCATCTCCACCACTTCGCAAACCACCAAAAAATCCCGGTGTCCCCTCAGAGGGGCTGCCCCAGGAGGGGTTTGGGGGCCTCTTGGGTGTCCCTTGGGGGTCCCTTGGGCATCGCTGGGTGGAACCAGCTGGAGAAAAGCTGCCGAGGAAGAGGAGGGCGGCTGGAGCCCCCCAAAAATGAGCCGTGGGTGACATCCTGCGACACCCAAGGGACACTGGGGACATGCCACCACGGCCACATGCTGCCCCATGGCCGACAGGAAAATAAATCCCCCATTAAAGCAAAAAAAATGGAATTTTCTGCTCCTGCCCCAAATCTTTCCAACCTCTGGCCAAAAAATCCGGCAGCTGCCGGCGCGGGAGATGCTGCCGCGGGCTCGGGCGCTGGTTCCCATTTGCGATGTTTGCTCTCAGAGCCTCAGGCTCCAAATTCTATTTCAGAAAAAAAAAAAAAAAGAAACCCAACAACAACAAGCAAAAAAAAAAAATTTAAAAAAATCCCAACCCAGACCGTGGAAGCTGGAGCTCCGGCCGCCACCGAGGGCTGAAGTCGCGGAGCTCGGGAAAAGCTGCTCCCGGGCCGGGGGGGTTCCTGCTGCTGACACCCTGGGCCTGGGGCTGGAGCTTGGGAAGTTTTGGGGGAAAAGGAGGAAAAGGGTAAAAAAGGGAAAAAAGGGGAAAAAATGAAAAAGAAGAAGGAGGAGGAGAAGAAGAAAAAGGAAAAAGGAAAGAACAAAAAAAGAAAAAGGCGGCGAGGGGGGAGG
>VZTO01014996.1:0-38267 GCA_013400615.1 Syrrhaptes paradoxus
TGTGATTCTGTGTGATTCTTTTTACCACTTACCAAAAGATGGTACTGCAAAAGCTAGAGAAGAGAAACCAGACTGGTCACACTCCCCTCCTCCCCAGGGTATTTCTGCAGTGGGCAGAGAATTACCAAACTCACCCATGTCCTTATTTAACACTTCAGTCATTCTTCACACTCCTTTGCAGGAGATGTCAGGGCTTTGAGACAGGTCTACCAGCAGGTGCACTGGGACACAGGCGTGGTGTGAAGGAATACAAACATCAGCTAATTAAATCTGTTGTTAAAAAAATTTGTTTCTTGCTGGGGCTGAGTCATCTGAAAATATTTAAACCAGACAGGTTTCATTTCTGAGGGCAGACTGCCATCTTCACTCAGGAGCTCCTCAACCCTCATTGCTTCTGTTATTTTAAAGTACAGTTCAGCAGAGAAAGGATTTATATTGAAATTATAGTAACATAAAAATTCAAGGCCAAAACTCTGAACTTTCCCTTAGGAAGAGCAATGTTCAGTGGGAAAACCCATGATTTAGCTAGGCAGCGTGAGCTCCTGAACTACAGCAGTGAGCAAGGAGCTCTGCAGTGTGCAGACCAGAAAGGTCCATTTCCAGGGAACACCCGCCCCCAAGAGGGCACAGCGATATTAGATATATCCCCCATGGCTGGGAAGCACCCACCACGCAGGCAGCAGGCACCAGGCACCTACCCTATCCCGCTGTCCTAGCCCAGGCTTCCCAGCCTGGCCCCATGCTGCAGGGACTGTCGGTAAATCAGGCAAATGCCTGGTTTCTGCTTCCGACAGACTGATTTCCCTTTTAGCAAAAAATACAAGCAGGAAAACAGCAAAAAGCTCAATTTTCTGGAAAGCAAAGCAACAAACACAGCACAAGGTGTTCTGCTGCTCATGTGAGCAGATCCTCATTCACTGCCTGCCCAAATCACCTGTCCTGTTTCTCCGCACACAAACCTCAGCTTGCTTTGGCCTTTTCCTCCCAGGGTCACAGCCAGTTTCTTGTTTGGGTTTTCAGGCAGTTTCTCCAATTCCCAGAAAACTGTTTTGGTTAGATGTTGGATGGAGACTTCAGCAAACAGCCCTTCAGGATGGTCCCTGTAGCGGCCTTCAGCCTTGTTCCCAAAGTGCCTGCCCACCTCTCGCTTCGATACGCACATCCCCGCACCAGCTCTCTGGTCCAACATTACCTCCTGGTGTTACTTAGTTTGTCTACAAATCTTCCAAGTCTCAGTCTAAGCTTTCTCATAATTCTTGACAGCTCTGAAGCTTTCTGGTTTGCATGTCTAGCCCGTTCTCTCCTTTAACTCCAGCCCTGCCAGACCCTGGTACAAGGCTGGCTCATCCAGGGCTAACCAGACCTGCAGGAGATGGCATCGCAGCGGTTATCTCAGCATCTTCAGGAAGCGTTTCAGCATACGACTTCAGAGCAACTCATGAAATCAGCCTCTGACAACTTCCATTTTAAGGCGTTTAAATGCCTGCTCCATAGCTGTAACATTTTGCCATCAACTTTCTGACTCTCGGTACCACTGTCTTACCCTAATTACAGGCTAAATAGTGCAGTCCTTAATTGGCCACAAATTAATTACAATAGGTAGCAGACAACTAAATCTCTTTCTGAATACATAATGCCCTGTGATGAGCTTCTCCACAGGCAGGTAAATAAATCAGTGTGAGGAAGATACTGAAGGATCATTCATTTGGCGCAGTTAACCACAAAACACTTACTTGCTTTTCTAACTTAATTGTATTTGGATTTAACAGACATAACTTGGCATGGTAAGAAAAGCATCAAGGAGGGGCAGGAGGAGCAAGCTGAGGCGCTTCTCAGGGCCCAGCAGCCTGTCAGCGCTGCAAAGCCCTTCCCTTTGGCCTGCAAGGGCACTTGGAGGGTCTCCCTGCTTCGTGCACAGGAATCAGCCACTTGAAGGCCAAGCCAGGCGTCTGCAGCTCTGGCCAAAGAAGGAGAAGCATCCCAGCTCCTAAAAAGGAGGTGGTGGGAAGGAGCTGTCTGAATAGGGATATCAGCCCCTCTGGCCAGGAACAGGGTGTGGTGGCTCCCAGGGCTGGATTGCCACTCTGCTCTCAGCCCGGCAGCCATCTTGCTTCCCCACACAGCTGCCTCCCCTCAGCTCTGGCGAGCCACACCTGACTTTCCACGTACCACAAGGATGGAGGCATAAGGTCTCCCTCTTCTTCCTCCCTCTTTCCAACAGGGTTTTTGGTGCAGACTCTCTCAGTGGCAGAGCTGTGGGGGAGCCCTCCTGCTCCCTGAACGACCTGCCTGCCAAGGCCTGCTCAGCCTCTGCTGTCTCCCACCCCACTCTGGCTTATTGCCTTCAGGTTTGAGATTCTCTGCAGGTGCAGCCTGGCAATGCCAGCTGCAAAATCCTGTTTGCAGAGCAGCCCCTTGGCCCTTTCCGTTCTTCATCTTTGGCACCCGCTGAGGCACTCACAAGCTGCCCGGGAGGGGGTGGTGTGGCCTGTTGCCATACATCTATTCCCTCTGATGGCTACGAGCCCACTTTATGTCCCTCACACAGTTTAAATTCTCGTTTACATGAAGAGATGTTTTGGTACACAGGGCCTGCCAGCCTCAGGTTTCTCTCTGGTGTGTGAACAACCTTGGTTAATCCAATGGACATCCACAGAGTTTTCTGTTCGGTGTCCCTCTCATCCAGCCAAATTTCTAGGAGACCCTCTTTACTGGTCCCACAACCAGCTCCATCACTTTATTCTGCTTGAACAAGAGGCTGAAGGAAAGATCTGATGGCAAACAGCTGTGGGGATCACAGCTGCGTCCGAACACCAGGAATGCGAGGTCCCAGATCACCTTATCTACCAAAGGGATAAATCCAGCACAGCCAGCGTATCTTAAACAAACACCAACCCTTGAGACATGAGAGGGAAGAAGGAAGAAAAAAGAAAATGCAGCACATTACCAAGTACAGCTTTCTGACTACTTGCATCTTTGTTTTTCTCCATTTCCAAGACTGCTGTTGCTGCCAGTAAGGAGCCATGAGACCATGGTCAAATTCGGGCTGTAGCTGCAGACACACACACAGCTTTTGTAAAACATTCAGAGACAAGGCTTTGCAGTTAGTTCTCTTCTCCTGACTTTCCAGATCCATTTAATACCAGTGCCTAAAATAACCTCACATACAGCTTGAATTTGCAGGCAAGGATGTAGGGCAACTACAGCAATTCAGGTCCTGAGGCAGTTTGGATTCAGTACGCTTTTCCTGGGATCTGCCCCATTTTTCCAACTGCTCAGACATCACACAGGCCAGCGATCAATTACCTTTAAAAAGCTCAGTGAATAGTACTTGGCAAGTAAGGGGCAAATAACATCACTAGAAAAATGAGAGTACTTGCCAGTAGCGTAGTTGTCTTTACTGGCTGTGCCCTGTCTGAGGAGTGTCTGTGCCTGTTACAAGTTAGCCTCACCTTGGCTTCTTCCCTTTGGTACTAATACCTAGAGAGTGCAGCATAGCTCCTGAGACTACAGAAGAATTCTCATCTGCAAAATTTTCACCAGCCTTCAGCACCTGCATGAACTCCCTGCAACATCCAGATGGATGGAAAACAGTGCTACAAGCAGCAGGTTTCTTTTCAGCCCAGTGTTCTCTGTAAAACAACTATATATATATATATAATACAGAGCAAAACATCAAAAGCTTATATTAAAAGAGCTCTTTTTACCCATTGCTGGGAAGAAAATCTTGGTAACTTCAATGTTAGCTACAAAAAACTGTGGTTACCCTTTATACTATCTATAACAAGGTAATCAAACAAAAATATTAACATTAGTTGTTTTTACTTCTGGTGCAGCTGTTTGCCCATTCCCGCATTTGCAGGGTGCTAAGCAGTAAGGCCTGGCCAGAGACTGGGCACAAAGTGGGGTGCTTAGGAATTACTTGACTGGTCTTGAGGGTTATAACCTCCGGGCAAAATATTTCTGCTTGTATGGAAACAGAGGTATATAAAGACATCTCAAGGGCTCCATGAAAGTACAGAAGTCATTCTACACATTGTAACTTACAGCCTCATGGTGTAAGGTATAAAACTATGGTTTGTTTTGGCTTCTAGGACATGTATATTAAGAGGAGTTATATGTTGGCATGCTTGTGCCAGCAGGACCCACATTATGCTCAAGAGTGTTGGTCCTGTGGGGAATCCTTGCCCCAGAGGTGTCAGTCTGTCATCAGATCAATGATGGGCACTGTAGTGCTCTCAGGAACTGGGCAAAGTTAACTGGGAGCTCCTCCTTGTTTTGGTGTCAAGCGATGCCCAGCACCGCTTGGTCACTGGTCCAGCCTCGGGCGATGTAGGATGCACGCTGGGTGAGCTTACCCAGGGAGGTATGTCAGCTTATGATGTTTGAAACAGGTGAGTTGTTTCTGGAGCACCTGGGAGCTGGGGTCTCCCTGCACCGCTCAGCAGCATGAGTGGTATGTTGTGAATTCATCAGCCTTTGGCAGAGGAACTGGCTGTGTGTCAACAACCCAGAGTCAGAAAACATCCCCATAAGGAAAACCCTGACGGTGAGCTCAGAAAATTGATACCTGTGCAGACCATCTCCTCCTGCTCATGTACCAGAGTGAACAAATCAGTGATTGCTGCCTGATTTCTAGTTGCTTTCATTTAACAAGAGCAATGGAACAAGTCAGTTCTGCAAACATGTCTTTGATGTAAAAAACATACCAGAAAGCTCAGCATCCTTTTGTGTGCTAGTACCGAGTATCCTACTAAAGTGTATTGGTGTGACCTAAATCTTTATACCACAGGTAGCGGTACCTGAGGCAGACAGATTGGAAGCAAAAGAGATTTTTTTGTGCATTTTAACACCAATAAATGTTGAGCCAGCAGCCAACAAGGCAAAAATCTGTTTCTCTGTGACTGAAGCACAGCAGAAAAAGCTGAGCTTGGATGTCATTCCTCCTCCCCTGCCTGACAGTGTCTTGCCAAACCAAAATCTCTCATTCATGCCTCTCACTCCCTTTGTTTGGAGTTTTTTTGCAGGAGAGCTGGGAGCATGGAGATGCACAGCGATGGTGTCTGCAGCCCTGGCAGCAAACCCAGCTCACAGAGGTTTAGCCTGGAGCGTACAGGAGGGGGAGCGATTGCTACGATGGCTGCTGTGTCCCTGTTTTCACCAGGGCTTCCTTCTCTGTCTCCTTCCAGGCACAGCACAAGCCCTTCAGCCCCCAGGATGCTCCCGCAACATCTCACAGCGCAGTGCTTTTTCTGGGCTTAGAGAAGGACCAGCTGAATTGTTTCCGAGTCTGAAACTGGACACCTCAGCCACGCTTGCTGAAAACCTCCCAAAAGCCACAAGCTCCCTGGAGCAGCTGGGGAGTTCCCAGCAATGCGGGACTCCACAACATTACTCCTCATCATCTGAACATGGTTCCTAATCACTGCTTCGGTTTTTCCACTGTGGTTTGGACAACACCTCTTCTGGTTATGCTATTAGAGGGGGCTTCAAAGAGGTTTCCCATAAACGGGGATTTTACCTGTGGGCTTTGGGAACATGTCTGTAATGTGAACTCCTATTCCTGTTTTAAGATATATATAGATATATTGAGCATCAGCCAAACCCCTACAGACACCTACACACACATCTTTCTATCAGAGTGTGCAACAACAGCATTTTCCAGAGGCACTTTGGTAGCAAGCGGGAACGGGATGCCTGCTTTAAGCATTTTTCCTTGTAAAAATGCCCGCACCAATTCAGTTACATTTAGCCACCTCAAAGTTCCCAGCTCCTATAAAAAGTCCGGCACAAACCTCAGCTAAGTCACTGTGGTTATGACTCACGGGATAGACAGAAGCGCCAGGAAATCATATGTATCCAGCGAAATGGCTTTCTGCATCTGGCCTCCTGATTACTAGGCGGGGTTTTTTTGGTGTTTAAGTAATTTCTGAACGGGAACTTCTGCAAGTGGCTTCTTTCTGATCCGCTTCAGAAAGAAGAAATCTGGGGGGGTTTATTTGATGGCCCAAACAGAACGGGAGTGCTGGATGGGTCATGTCCAGCACCTCTGCATGCATGCGAGTGGGGTTCCCTCCAGATATCAGCTCCAGACAAAGTCCTTGCCATCAAATGGGGACTCTGCTCTCTTCAGAGGAGATGAGGATGAACTGAAGACATTCCTCAGTGGTCAGCAGGGTAGCCCCTGCGCAGGAACAAATCCTCCATCATGCAGCATACATGCTGCTTGCCTAGCATTTTGGCAGCATGCCTGATGGTGCCTGCCTAATAACTGTGCGTGCATGACACGTTGAATTCCTGTACTTCCAAACAGCCTGTAGAAATAGCATCTAAAGTGGGAAAGTGGTTTGGTTTTGACTCGCAACTTCTATAGCAGGTAAAGACACAATGGTTACTTGTCCTGAGGAGTCAGGGCAAAGCACCCCTGCAGCACATATAGACCTGTATTTGCAGTTTTAAATTAGTTTTCTTTCAAGTGACTTCAAAAAACTGCCAAGATAGAGTCACAAGAAAGATTTTCTTCAGTTGACTTCTATTCCTCTTTAGAACCAATTTGCAGAATGAACTGTATATTCAAAAATTAAAAATAGCATTTGGGTTGGTGTTCAGGCAGACGGATGTTTTGTGGTCCCAGGCTCCTTTGTACAGCTGGAAAGGAAATGTGGGCTCCACAGGGAGGACAGGATCCTCGAGCAGCTTTAAAAACCAGCACAAACCAGAAACAACTGTTGGTGAGAGCCAAGGACTTAGTGTGTGGAGGAAGGAGCCGGTCCTGTTCTGGGACACAGCATGCAATGGGAGGGATGCTTTGCTCAGGAGTAGCTGCTGCGACCCAGCCCAGCTGCCTACAGCTCCTGCCCAAGGCTTAATCCAGCTGTCACCTTGTGGCAACTAAAACTGACTGAAAGCATTTAAAATCTAAATTACAGAAGCTGTCCAAAGGATCTCTGGTCTCACTTCTCTGTAAGTCTTTGAAATACCATTTTGATAAAAATAGACGGAGTGCAATTCCAAGTTCAAGAAATGGAAAAGCTGTTTCTTCTGAAAGATGCGTTTAAGGTTCCCCATCCAGACCACACAAAGACAGAAAGCCTACCTAGAGAAATAGCTTCCTGCACCATCGTAATAAAAAACCTAAATGTTTACAGCCAGCCGAGGTAGTTTGTAGCTAGGGACAGCAGAAAACATTCCTTTGTACTACTCTGCATAGTTCTGATTTTAATATAATTCCCTGCAGAAAATGGGTGTAAGTCCCCAGATGGATTCCTCATCTCAGAAAACTCACATTTCAACTCTCATCACCAGAAGATCCTGGTTTTGAAAACTCAAGTGAAGAGGGGAAAAAGGTAAAAACTCTGAAATATCCATCCATGGGAGTTCTCCCCTGGCATGTGCGTAAGCATGAGTTGGACACCTATGAGAGGAGAGGACCCACCAGACACCCTTGTGAGCTCACAAAGGCACTGCCACACAACACTCTACCCCATCACAATACCCAGGTGAGCCCTGGAGCACACAGGGGCACTTGTGGGGCCATGGGGGAGAGCAAAGGTCAACAGCTGCCATACACCATATATTAGAGCTTTCAAATCCTGGAGCAAAATACCAGCTTCGATTAAGCCCATCAGGATCACACATCATGCCAAAAACCGATACCGCAGAGAAGGTACTTCATGAGCTGGGCTACAGGTTGGGACACACCTTGGGGGAGGGCAGCTTCTCCAAGGTGAAAGCGGCCACCTCCAATAAATACAAAGGCCCCTTAGCCATCAAGGTGGTGGACCGGCGACAAGCAGCCCCAGCCTTTGTGTTCAAGTTTTTGCCCCGGGAACTCTCCATCTTGCGCAAGATCCGGCACCCCAACATCGTGCGCATCTTTGAGCTCATCGAGGTCTGCAATGGGAAGCTCTACATTGTGATGGAGGCAGCAGCCACTGACCTGCTGCAGCTGGTGCAGCAGCTGGGGAGGCTGCCCTGTGTCCCCAGGGCCCAGGACATCTTCGCACAGGTTGTGGGGGCTGTGCGCTACCTGCACGACCGCAACTTGGTGCACCGGGATCTCAAGTGTGAGAACGTGCTGCTCACCGCTGATGGCCGCCGGGCCAAACTCAGTGACTTTGGTTTTAGCAAAGAGGCCAACGGCCACCTGGACCTGAGCACCACATTCTGTGGGTCAGCAGCCTACGCACCCCCAGAGGTGCTGATGGGCATCCCCTACGACGCCAAGAAGTATGACATGTGGAGCCTGGGGGTGATGCTCTACGTGATGGTGACTGGCTGCATGCCCTTTGATGATACCCATGTCAGCAGCATGCCCCAGCTGCAGAAAAAAGGGGTGCTGTACCCTGAGGGGCTGTCCCCACTGCCGGAGCCCTGCCAGACCCTCATCGCCCAACTGCTGCGGTATGACCCGACTTCCCGGCCTGGCGCGGGGCAGGTGGCCAAGAACATCTGGTTGAAGGGGGACATTTGAAGAAGGAAGCCCTTCCCAGAGATCGTGGGAGAGCAGTAACACTTTAGTGCAATCAATGCTGTAGTGGAAAAGTGTTTCTGTGGTTTATTGATCATTTTTGAGCCCCGGGGTGCCTGTACATGGAGCTGATTGAACCTCGAGCACCGGCAAGACCATGTGCTCTGGGAAGGTCAGGTCCCTCCACAAAGGAGACACGGCAGCCTGCTGTGTGCTGGGTTTCAAGACAACAACCATACTGAGGTAGTGAGGTGAGCAAAGCATGGGTCTGCCTGCATCAGTGGTGGATGCCTGACCACATGGGGGGCCTGCACCCCCCTGCAGGTTGGGGCTCCCCCACGCAGCCAGCATGGCCAGGGCAGGGTGGCGAGGTGCAGCGTGCAGCAGCACAGTCCTTTCTGTTGCCTGCTCCCTAGTACAAGCAATGAACACTGAAACACCCTCACCGCTGCTGCTCCCCACCCCTGCCTCACATGCACAGGGCACTGCCCAGAGCTGCAGGAGGAAAGCTGTTCTCACCTGGGTCTTGGTTTGTCTTCAGCCTTGTTTGCCACCAAAGTTTATTTGAGGTGATGGGAGGGGAGAGGTCATGGTCCTGCAAATAGCTGCTTCAGAGAAAAATTAACAGTTTTTGTGTACCACCATTTAGAACTCTCAGTGATATTCACAACCCAGTTCACAACAGGATCTTTGCAGGCAACTGGACAGCATTACCGAGCCAAGACTTTTGGTGTGGGTTTGAGATCCACACCTTACATTCAATTTCATCTTTCAGATACTGATTCTTAGCAACATTTGAAATCTCCGCCAAAAGGTATTTGATGAGAAAGAAATGCCACTGGCCAAGGAGAACCTGAAATGGAAAAGAGACAGATATAAGGGAGAATAGCTTTGCTAGCACCTGCTGTCTAGCTTCAATGCAGAAAGTTACCAATTACTCTGAATGCAATCCCCAAAATCTATTCAAGACCCCTACCAGCAAGTCCCATTTTCAAAGAATTAATTAAAGGTAGAAGCTGGCATCTGAAATGTGCTTTCATGAGACATTTCAAATCCCCTTTAAACAATCTCCAGTCTAGCTTCCACCCAAACTGAAGTCAAACATAAGATTTCCAGCTGGGTGGTCCACCAGTCTTGGTGCTGCTGGTGCCACGTGAGCTGACACCACACAGCCCTTGCAGCAGCTTCTGCGGCCAGGCTGTGTCTTAACGTGAACAGACCACTGCACATGGTTCTACTGGGAGAGGAGGAAACGTCTTTGGCAAAGCAAACATTTTGGGTCTGTTAAAAGCAGCAGTTTAAGTGGAACAAGATGTGGCAGCAGACACAGCCCAAGGCTTTTCAGCACATGGGCTACAGTGAATTTTGCCACCTCCAGAATGAAGATTTATTTTGTTCTCATTACAACTGCAAAATAAAACTTCATAGCAGCAGCAGCAAAGTCCAAAGTAAACAGCGTAAGGGATAAGAAGGGTGTCTTGGGGACATCCATGGCTGGGGAGACAGGCTTGGGAAGGATCAAGAGGATGCTGGGGATAGAAAAGGAGGAGAGAAATCATAAGGATGTGCAAAGTGAGAAAGCGGATCTCAGGGTAGTGAGATTTTCAGGAAAGCTCAACTCTCCTTTTCCTACTTGCCTTCCAACCACCCTGTCAGCCTTCTCCGTCTCCAAAGCCACCACCTTCCTTTGGGAGAGCTCCTTAATCTGCACCCCAATATATCCTTTCCTGGATATTATCCATTCCCTGCCTCACTCCAGCCTTTGCTTACTTCCAGGTACCTCCCCACAAGCTGGGGAGCAGAAGCCTCGTGCCAGACCTAGTACTACGGTATTGCCTCTCCTTTTACTTTCTTTTCATTCTCTTTCATTAAAGACAAAGCAAATATAAAATGAGTTGTTCTGAAACCCAGACCCTATTAATCTCCCCTCAGTACCACATTCTCCTAAACAATTGTATCTGTTGAGGGCATGAGTTGGGGCAGATGGCTAATGTTTTGCAAGGATGTACCTCCATGAGTGGCTTGGGAAAGCAGCCAGGGTTAAGGCAGCAAGTGATTTGAATGAGCCATGGGAGGTTCATGTGGCTCCGTCGCCCCCTCCATGCAGATGGCAGTCTCACAGGGCCCGGCACTAACGATCTCGTTGTGAAAATAGTCCATTACACTGCTAATTATGCAGACTAAAAATAAAAATCACAATTTAAGACTGAACCAATTCTTATCTAATTTGCACCAATGAGAAATGCATTTTGAAGGAGAGCAGAAGCACAGGAGCTGAGCAGGCTGGGGAGGAGGCTCCTGGCCGTTCACCGGCAGCGGGGCCACGCTCTGCCAGCATCCCTCCCTTCCTCGCTCTGTGCCAGATAGACTCCTGAGGTCTCTGTGTGTGCTAATCCTGCCACTTCCCTGGGCTCATTTCCTCCTCAGGAGGGTAGAAATGCTTTTTAACCTTCCCAGGAGGAACACAGTCGATGGAAGTGCCCTCCCCTGACTCCTGGCAGATGAGCCTCGCCATACTGACTGTGAATCACAGCGCCCTGCGTTTATGGGAGAGCGCTTGAACTTTGAACAAGCACCCATGGGAGGCATAAACAGCCGTGCTGAGTTATCAATATTCCGATCAGTCCCACCGGCATTGTTCTGTAATGTGACTCTGTCCTCCTCAGGCTGTTTGCAATGTGCTAGTGCAGTACGATCTGGAAATGATGGGTCCTGTCTAATACCAGCACTGAATAAATACTGTCAATGGCAGAGCTGATCACCATGCAAGATACACAACAAATATATTTTATTTAGTCCTTCTTCAAGGACAAGACAGGAAATGTTCAGAGACTGTATAAGGCAATTCTGTGGGATGCCACTGTCTCACTCCTGTTGGCTTACAACATGGTCAGAGCATTACCCTGTCCGTAGCCTTGTCCTTGGCTGTTGTCATGCCTTATGTCAGCCAACAGGCTCACTGGAAAGTTTTCCAGATTTTTAGACCTGCATCTTGAAATCAGTTAGAGGGAATCTCAAAAGGATACTCAGCAGAACGGAGCGTTCAGTATTTTCTTGAAATATTTTCTAAGCATCTTGAAGCAATTTTACCCTGTTTAATCTGTGAAGAGTGCTAATAATTTCAAAGAAATCTTCCAGGCTTCTAGTACAGCTTTCCTCCCACTGCTCCTTTGTCCAAATTCAGCATCACCTTGCCTGAAATACAGCCTTTATTTCAGGCAAAAGAAAGGAAGGGAGATAACTTATGGCACGTTGACATTAAAGCTCCCTTTTCAACTAAGCAAAATTTGCTTTCAAGATTTTAGGTCATAGCTGATGTGTGCGATAAGCTTTAGGACTCAGCTGTTTAGAAGTCTGCAAGTTACAACTCTGGAGATAAGTATATTCATGAATTGTGGGAAAACCCTGCTGGGTAATCAAACACCTCATGTGTTCCTGCATTAACGATGGATCTGGCTTTCCCAGGGCTGTATGTATCTGCCAGCAGCGAAGCCGGGGTGCCCAGCCTCCAGCTAATAACCTGCTCCAACCGCTCTTGGCCGAGCCAGCATGGCCAGGTTGGATGAGAGACAAACCCAAGTGACCCGGCCTCCTTGTGCAGGGAAGCTTTCAATGGGCAATTTAGCAAATAAATACACCTCGGTCTGCTTGAACTCATTAACCTTTCCATAAGTGCAGCCTCCAGTGCTGACAGCCTCTTACCCAGCTACCTAGTGTCCTTCTCTCTTTCCAAGCCCCACGCTGGTATGGGTCTCCATGCTTTTGTGTTCATCTTCACCCTTCTTCAGCTTAAGATCTCCTCCTCTTTTCATAGTCCATCGCTCCACGGGTCTCTACACTTATTTGTCTGTTGGAAAAGATAGGGGGGAGAAAAGGGGCAAATATTCTCCTGTCTTGCACGTTAGAATATATTAAGCACGATTTATTAAAAAAAAAGCTAGCAAGAGGTTCTCGCCAAAGGACAAGAGCCAGAGGCTATTTTTGTGCATAATTTTCCTTGCAGACAAGAAGCTTTCTATGAAGAATATTTTCGTTTTCACATCACCTAGCAAACATTAATTCTTTCACTAGCACCAAGTGGTAATTATTATTCTCCCTGTATTATAGTGAGCAGACTAAGTGGCTTACCTCAAGGCAAGACGATTTCATTTTACATTACAGTTCAAAACTTCCCTGGCCTCCAGTCTTCTAGTCAAATCATGACTCTGTCTTGAAACAATAAGAAATTCAACAATATTTGGTGGAAAGACATTTGAATTCCCTCTCCCAGAACTGCTTCCAAATCAATCTCATTTTAGCTCATAAATGAATGAAAGGGAATATGCTACAAAAGCAGATGGTTTGATCTTATTTTCTGTGCTCTGAATAAGGGATCCAAATTTCTTAACTGTGTTTAACACCCATTTTCAACAGTCAAGTCAGCACCCGCACCACGGGATGTGACGTGAGCCCAGGCTGCGCAGAGAGGTTGTGTGATCTCCATCCTTGGAGGTGCTCAAGGACTGACCAGACAAAGTCTAGGCAGCCAGGTCTGATCTCAGAGCTGACCCTGCCTTGAGAAGGATACAGGACTGGAGACCACCAAGGTACCCTCCTGCCTGAGTCACCCGGTGATCCCACGATTTCAGAATTCTGCTATCAGGTGACAATGATTATTTCTCTCACAGATACACAAATTTATCAATTATTTTGATGGCAACAGTAGTAAATAACTGAATTTTCTAGACCCATGAACATGTGGACAGCAAGAAATGCCTCCATCTGCCAATTCTGGTTATCATTGACTTCTCTTATAGGTGGTGCTGTGACACAGCACCTAAAAAGAGCACAGGGGTGAGCATGTTTGTTAGGTGTTTCTCTTTAAAGTTAAAGAGCTGTACGAGGGTGGGTGGCTGGTTTGTTCTCCTTCCTTCCTTCTCATGTTATTATCAGCCACAGCAGCAACCAGCAGGTTCCTTGAAAGACATGTGTGGTGTTATTTATTTCTCTAAGCTGGCAGATGTTCATTATATTCAGGTAGCACCTAAAATCCCAAATATCACAGAAGAGCTGTTGGGAGAGGTCTGGCGTATAGATTTTGTTATTGATCATCCCTGCCTCAAAAGATCTCACCATTTAAATGAGAGATACCTTGGCCACAGGAGAGGACCTTCTTCTGGAATGTGCAGTTTGTAGGTGGCATCACAGGGAATGGGTGGTAGGACACCACAGTGAGTGTATTTGCAAAGGGGCCAGATCCTAGCAGATGCTGAGAGCTCTGAAGTCCTACTAAATAATTTAGAGTAAATAGCAGCTGAAAGAACTGCACACCACCAGACAGCCCCTTAAGAAATCCCTGACCGCTCCTCCTCCATATGGTCACTTTGCTTATTCTCCATGTGCCTTATTGACCCACTGGAAGTGTAACTGGCAACATCTGTTTTTTTCATAACACTCTGCGCAGCACCATCATATCAGTATGTTCTCCAGAGAGAAACAAATGTGTCATTGCCATTAAAACCTTAATTAAAAATACAGCTTGAGCATTTACTACAGCTGACTTGGCTTTAGCTTTAACTCCAACGTTTGCACCCCCAGCCTGAAGGCTGGTGAGTTGTTGGAGTTCTACCACAAGTACAAGGTAGGGCTCGGTGAGGGGAGGCAAAGGGGATTTTGCAAAAAGGAGAGGCAGGATTTGCACAGCACGCTGGCTCCTGCGTCTTCCCAGCAGAGCACAGCAAACAAACAGCCTCACCCAGGGGACACCAATGAACCAGACAACATCCTCATTAATTACAAGAAAAAAATCCCCAAAGTATGCATTATTATCTCAAATATAATGATAATCCTTGGCTCCTCATTTGCATGTTCATTAGCTTGTTAATAGGATACCTATTACAGAAGATCTAAAACACACAGTCACACACATATGCACCCAGTCATTTATTATAACAACAGATTCCTCTCTTTCTAGTTGATATATTTCTCCCCTGTCCAGAAGATGGTTCAAACTGCGCCATCCAGGGCAAACCATAATTGATAAATAAATCTCAAGGAAAGCAATTTTACTTTCTGTGCATTATACAGCCAATTATCCTTTCCGATACTGAGAGCTGTGTTTATTTATTAGCGTTGGATCCAGGGAATTGCTGGAGGAAGGACCCATGGGAGGCTTGGGACCTACTAGCAGCCTTCAAATAAATACACGCATTCTTATAAACAGGGGGAAAAATATCAAAAGCAAGCCCTCACAAACAACAGGTCTCCAAACCACTGTGTCAGAGTAGAAGGAAACTACTGTCAAAGGCAGCACGTGTTGGGCAGAGGGGTGGCACAGGCACAGGCGGGGACAGACCTCCTGAGTCTGAGAAGAGAGGATGGGGAACAATGCACCAAGAGAGGGGTGGCAGTGCAGGTGGCTTACTGGGGACGGGGGGAAGAGCTCAGCCAGGCTGAGCAGGCAGGAGGGTTGCTCGTGTACATCTTGAGCTGATCATGCAATAGTTTCTGATTCGGCAGCATGGTTAACTGTGAAGGTGGGAGTGAGAGACATTGTTCAGGACAGAAAAATATCCAGGACATTCCCTGGAGGAAGTTCATGGTGTTGACTGTAGCCTTTCCTGTAGCCACCATGTATTTCACTTCATCTTCATAGCAGAAAAGGCAACTTTGTTTTTTCTATTTTTTGTTAAGACTCTTTTTGAGGCAGTGCCTGGCAGGAGGACATTCACGGAGACAACTGTGCTGATGGTTTTGGGACAGAGCGTCAGTATGTCAGCAGATTAAATCTATTACAAATGCTATTCTGAAGACATCATGCAGGATCTAAACTTTGGAGCAGCAGCTCAGCACAAACTTCATTTCATTATGAAACCAGAGCCTGTTCATATTTCATCTATAACGCCTCTAAAACATTTGTGTTCTTCACTGCACCCTGCTCCATTTCTGTGGTTTTACTCTATCCCTAAATTTGCTGCGTGCCTCAGATTTTTACCCAGGCAAAGAACAGCTGCACCTCAGATGCTGCGCTAGCAAAACTCCATGGCCCCACAGCCATCAGAGAGGACATGAAAATGTGCCTCAGCTGGTGACCTACCTGCCAGCAGAGGTTTTGGTAAGCAGGACAGCGGGTGCGTGGAATTTCCCATTGAGCAAAAAGCATCAGAGGAGACTTTGGCATGTAGGACTGGGACTTTAGCTAAGTGCATACTTTAAAATGCTGACTGCTTCAGTTATTGACTCTGCTGAAAGTTTAAATTTTGGTAGTCTCCAGAATGAATGGTCAGATGAAGCAAATCACTGTATGGAGTTACGGTTGAAATCATCACCCACAAAAAGATCATCACAATGCATTGCTTAAGTTGAGCTCTTGTTTCCAAGATCTTCCCCTGAAATTATTGGCAAGAAAATTTTAAGTATTCATGGCTACAGACCTGCAACTCATGCCAGAACAGGACAGTCTGTAGATAATTCCAGTATCAGAGAAAATAAAAAACCAGTACACAGAAAGGTAGTTTTTGTAATGGGGACATTTTTTCCAGTAGTAGACAGACTCAGGTTACTTATACATATTTAGCATCTGTCAAACGATGCGGGCTGTTGCTGGCTAGCAAAGCACACATGGCCTCGCTTGGGGCATGCCGAACATTTCCATAGCTTGTCGTTACCCATGGCTTTTATCATCTCTGCCACTGGCTTTGCAGCAGAAGCAGACCATAGCAAACCTTCTCAACACTAAAAAACCCAGTGCCACTCATTAGAGTATGAAATTCTCAAGTGGGACCTGGCCTCACTGAGCGCTGCTACAGAGGAGAGTCCTGGGACACTTGTTGCCCTCAACCCTTCTGCTGGGGGACAAAATGCACCCGGTAAAGATCCCTTGGTGCTATCACTACATGTCTTGTGAGCCAGCCTTCCCTGCAGTTTTAAAAAAAACGTTCTAACAAGACAAATTCACAACAACCAACGACACCAGGGAGCAAACTATTTGAGGTTTCAGGAGTGTGGGAGACTTTTTCACATTGATGGTTAGTGGTCAGTTCAGCTGCTGCTGGGGAGGCTGGAAACGTGGTTACTTGGAGCTGGTAGGAAGAGGAGGAAGGGTCATAAAAAAGCCCAGAGACCCATGAAAGGCTGAAGAAGATACACACACAAAAAAGAGCACGTTGCATCCAAAGAAAGTTCAACAATTTTCCCAGCTCATTGGATTGTGGGAACTTTGCTTTTCCAGGGAATAACTCTGCTATTTTTAGCATTTTTATTATACAATTTGTCATGAGCCATCTCAGGAGACTATCAACAATCGGCTTCAAGCAGCATCTGACCACAAACACTTCTCCACATGTGATTTAGAACATCTGGAGCAAAGGAGTCGGCTTTCAAAGGATGCCAGCACTGTGCTGCCTCCCCGCATGTCGTCTTCTTCCTTCCATCTCTACGTCCACTGTCAGACCATGTGTAGAAAGCAGGCTTGAGAAGGAAAGCTCAAAGGCCCTGACAATACATTCACCCTCTGTATTTGCTGCAAGCACACGGGGAGAGCAGACACCGCCTGCTTTAAAGAGGAGCGTGGCCGGGGATTGCTGGTGGCACATTCCTCACATTGCTGGGCTGCAGTGATTTATACGTCATGTCCCCAAAGGATGGGAGAAGCAATTCTTAGCCTGGAGACAGGCCAGTGTGAGGACTTGTGCTGAAGCGTGCACAGAGCTGAAAAGGAGGTGCGTGCTTTGCTCCATTCCTGCTGCAGGCACGAGCTCTGTATTTGGTACACGGATTTCTGTGTCAACCCAGGGAGATCTTTTCACTAGAGAGCTCTGGTGGATAAATTGCAGATTCACAAAGCACATCTTCAGCCAGGCTGAGGAGGGAATGGGAAGATATGTTAAAGGAATCCAAGCAAATAGCAGAGGAAATGACATTATGATCCCAGCTGGGAGCTCTGTAGAGATCTGCTTGGTGTCTGCGTGGAAACCTGCATGAGAATGGAGAGACGTTCAGGCCCCCGCAGAGCCAATGAGAATTTTATCGTCGGTCAGAGGAGGGTGAAAGTTTTGCACAATCGTAAATTTTGTGTTTATCCTTAATTTCTCAGAATGACCCACAGCAGTGGTGCAGCCACGCAGCAGTCTGCCTTCACACCACCTCCTGCCTGGCACAGCTGGCTTCCAAAAGCTGGGCTCATCAGGACACGGGCTGTGGTGCTACTACATCCCATGCAAATCCTGGTTTGTACCAACAAAGTCAGCACCAGGGGAGAGAGAAATCTTGAACCGAGCTTTGTAAAGAGGCAGTGATATGGCAGCAGGTTCTGTATCTCCTTCTCGTTCTCCTTTTTATGTTTTCAAAGAACAGCTGGTAAAAATTTGGGGATGTTTCTTTGTCTTAAGTTAAAAAAGCTGGGATTTTGGCACATAGCATCTTTTAAGAGAGCTCATGAAGTCCTTGAAACCTGTTGGGACCTCCGAAAGCACAACTGCCATCCCAGCGCCTGGTTTCGCATCACGCCTGAGCTGGCTTCACATCTCCCCGCATCCTCTGTTCCCAGCCAGCTCCATGAGGACCTCCTGGGAGTCCCTGGTGTGGGGTAACTTCTCTGCCCTTCTTGGACATGCCCTGGCTCACCATGGGGTCATGGTGGCATGGTCAGAGCCGCACGCAGGGGATGGGGGCAGGAAGGGCCAGACCACACTCCTGCAGCAAACGCATTCCCACTGATTGAAGCTGTCATCAGTATCGAACTGAGCAGTGACAAACTCCAAAAGCCACATGCTGAACCTCACAAGCCTCCTATGAAGCAAGAGCATCTTCCATTTTGACTGACACGCTGGTTTTTGAGCCTAGGTCTTCAAGATCAAAGAGGCAGAGCAGCTGATTTGGGCTTCCTTCAGGAAAGATTTCCTGCTCCCTCCTACATCCCACCAGTTTCTCGAAATTCATCCCCTTAAGTGTGACTGAGCCACAGCAGAGATGGGCAGAGACGTCTCAGGCAAAAGGGGGTTGTAGGACACGCTGGGGTAACATCTGGCAAAACTGAGTGGGAGGAGAAAGCCACACCAAGGGAAGCCTCTAAATAATATCACGGACCAGAATTAGCACAATGGAAACACAAAACCAGATCAAATCTACAGCAGGCTTTGCTCCACCCTGGCTGGAGGAAGATGTGGGCTCCCACCCATGGCACCCCAGGGGCTGACAGCTGGAGAAGATGCCCTCCTCCCTTTGGAAAGGTTTTCCTCACGCCCTTTGTACAGAAGAGCCTAAAGATGGCACTGAAACTTGAGGTGGATCTGGCTCACAGTCACCCTTTCTTTTACAGTTTGTTCTGGTGGGGTTTTTTTTTGGTTGTTTTACCCTAAGAAATCCTACCTCCTCCTCAACAGAAGGGAGAAAACCACCCAGACAGGATCAAAACCCACATCCCAGGACCATGTGGTGCTTGGGAGCCAAGCACGTGCTGGGGGGGCATCATGTGATGTCAGTGCAGCAATGCTTTCTAAATATAGCTTTCAAATAAAGGATGGACAGGGAAAAGATCTTTGTGCCTGTATGGGCTGACTGTGAACTGGAAACAATCATACGTTGCAATGTGTTTGCTGTTGGTTTAAAACACATGCCTTTTTCCTATATCAGAAATAGCTGAAATTTTTTGTTATTTTTTGTGTTATCTCCAGAACAGCTCATGAAAACTGAGGAACCTGCCACCACAAGGCCATAATCACCACATGATATTAAGAAGTTTGGGATGCAATCAAAATTTAGGATCCTCCACTGCAAGCTCATCCACAATTGTTGGACTTTATTATTAAAAATTAAATGTGAAACAATAGCTTCTTGTGATTTTGATCAGACAGCGTTGCTTTGAACACCTCCAGTTGGAGTCTTCATGGTTAAACTGAAGCCAAGGTCCCTTTTCCACAGCTACAGCAGTACACAGTCAAGTAAAAATACACCTAAGTGTACTCACAGCTACTCAGTTCTCCTTTGTATGTGAATATAAATGATTTCGCTTCTTTTGACACCACACTTGGAAACTAGTTATTTCATATTCTGATGGATTCCTTTTTTCAGGCTACAAGAAGCACGTACTGCAACCTTGAAGGCTGCATGTGTGAATCAAGGCAGCAGGGACTTCATCACAACATCACTTCAAGTGGATTTCTCCTCTAACAGGAAGAGACAGAGTGCATAGCAACAGCAGCTTTTCATGTTTCAGCCTTCAGTTTTGCTTTTTGTCAGAGTTTTGGGAAACACTGGTGATACTGATACAGCTCACAAGTTAACTCGAAAGGGAACAAAGCATCTTTCATTAAAAACAGCTCTTGGTTAGAAGGGAAATAAAACATTTCCTGTATGTTCAGCTGAAACCGAGGTGCCAAGGTGCCGTGGTAGATAATGGAAGAAAATAACCTGAAAGAATACATTGCTGCTTTCCCCTTGAGACATATGCCTCCTTTTATCACTGCAGGGAATGTCAGAGGCAGGAGGGAACAGGGGCAAAAGGAAATCAGAATGCAACGAGAACCAGAATGGGAAATGGCACCCAGCACCTCTGACAACACCTGGAATCAAGGCACTGGTGGGGAAATGATTTATAATGTCCAGAAGGGACCTTGCCAGGCCAGCAGAAATCGCCATTCATTATGGCAAAAAGTATCATCTCCCACTTTCAGAGGACAGCCTGAAAGGGATTTGGTGTTTCAGAGAGTGAAGGGCAAGACTGGGCAGTGAAGTCCCAGGGGTCTGGGCAAGGACTCCTACAAGACTCCCTACAGATCCCCAGTGCTTTGCCATATTTCCAGGGAAGAAGATTCTTTGGCCAGAGGAACAGTTAGTTTTTATCTTTTCTTGAATAATTAAAGAACATAAACAGTGGAATGTTATACAGCAAAGAGATCCTTACCTTGGATCATGCAAGGTGCAGCCTTGGAAATCAGTTGAGTTATAAAGAAGAGATTCAGATTCTTCAAATTTTCTTTCCATTCACGTACAAAGCCTTTTGTGCTTCCTGCTTCAAAATCTTGCCTAGTATGTTCACAGTCAATATCTTAAAAGTTAAGGATGAAGGAGAGAGCAAATCTGTTTCTAAAAATCTTTCAGGACAAAATTTCATCAACTGATCATAATCAAAGTTAACTGCAATGCCCTCAGACTGCCCTAACTCTCATTTTAAGTTAAAGCCTGAATACCCAACTCATCCGTGTGCACAAGGCAACAGGAGGAGAACCAGTTCTAGCTGATAACAAGCTGGGTTTAAGTTTGATATTCCTCTCACAGCCCCAGTTCTTAAATAGCCCTAATGTACTGTAGACACATACAGCCAGGCATGAAACAGTGATGTGTTTCCTTAGAAACAACAAATCTGTAGGAGCACTTTTTTTCCTCTTTACATTACAGTTATTTTTTTGAGACTGGCCAAACCAAATCTGCCCAAATTTATGCAAATACTTTTTTTTTACAAGAATTAACAGCAACTGTAAATTCACCACAACCCTCTGTCCTCCATATACTCCACGTCAAAAGTGCAGAAGAACTGAGAGATTTGGTGCTGCTGAATGAGCAAGTACTGCTCTCACTGCTATCCTGCTATCCTCTTCGGAGAGTCAGAGAGGATTTTTTTCATCAGCCTTTGGATCCTGGGATGAGTGTGTCCTTGAGGAGTGTGTCAGCCTGTCAGGAGTCTGGAGGTGCTGGGTGTGCACCTTCTCTTTGTTTATTCCCCTTTGATAGTGAAAAGTTCTCAGGTCTGCGCCTGAGTTTGTGCAAGGAGCATGGGAAGCACTGGGCCTTAATGAGCATGGGGAGCAGAGAGGGGTGTCTGTGTTTAAGCTAAGAGGGGGAAGGGTAGCATGAAGGCTTTGAAGCAATGGGGTGGGTGGTGGTGCAGAGCAGTCTGTGTTGGCTGAAGTTTGTCTGAAGCCTGTTTGTTGGGGCCTTGGAACTGTGGGCACTGAGCTTGTGAAGCAGAAGTTCGTCCTTGTCAGTGAGGGGAGTAAACAGGCTTTGGTGCATCCTTGTCTTCTTCTAGACAAGGCCCAGGATGGTTGGCGACTGCCTTTTTCCAGTAACTGAGATGTTGGAGAGATGCCAAGGCCTTCCCTGATCAGGGCCTTGGCCAGGCAGTTAGTCCCTGGCAGTCAGTTGTTGGTAGAGCCGGGGTGGTGCTGGTGCGGTTGGTGCAGGTCTGAATTGTGGAGTCAGGGGTATTGGCAGGGGAGGTGGTTCTAGACTATGCGCGGGATTGCTTTGTGGTTCTATATCAGGCTCTAGAGCAGGTTCTAACACTTTTAAAAGTTTTAGATCACCCTGTGGTTCCCGGCTGCCTTAGGCCTCCATTGGCTTCTGAGGAGGGCAGGACCTACTTCAGGCAGCTGTTTTTGCATCTCAACAGCAGTTGGAAGACTTGCTGATGATGATAGTCTCACTGTGATTTTTTTTCTTTTCTTATTGCATTTTTGTGTCTTGTATGCACATTTTTTTTTTGCTTCTTTGCGGCTCTTTTCCATTGAAGGCCCATAGGATCATCCCATCAACTCCAACTCTCCCAAGCTCCCACCACACTGACTCACCCTGCCTCTCTGGACCTTCTTTTCCCTGCAGGCAAAATTGGAAAATGGATAAGCTCCTTCTGTAAACCACTTCCAATTCTGTCTTGGAAGTGTATGTTTATTAGGAAGTTGTAATGTCCAAAAGAACACAGACATGTGCGTCTCCCTCCTGCTCATCATCACCACACTACAGTGCAATCATCTAAAATAACCACAACCATTTCCTACAGAATATAGAAAATATTTTTTTTTCAAGCTTAAGGATCTAAAACCTTAAGAATTAACAGTGAAAGTGATGCTGATTGGGGAAAATGATCTCATTTCATATTAAAATCTTGAATTAATTCTTCAACTTTTTCCCAGAACTCTTTAGAAAAATGCTTTCATTTTGGCAGGGAAAACAAACCTGGATGAAAATGGAAGCTGCTTTTTTATGATTTTTACATTTTAATTTCTTTCTTCCATAATTTGTCTGATGAACAAAAAAAATACTTAAATCAGGAAAAACTTGTTAATGAATAAAAGAAAGAAAGAGATCACAAGACAAAACACATGAAATATGATGGGTTTGGGGCTCAAAGCCTTTTTTGAAAATCAAGTTAATCTGGCTATTAATACTGTTCTTAGGGATAGGGAATCCATCCAAATGCTAACATTAGGAAAGTTGAGTATGCAGACTTTTCAGAGAAAACAGTGTCCAGCAAAGGACTTGCAGTGAAGAATTGCACTGGAAAAGGTTACTGTGAATCACCGAGAAAGACATGCTGCCTCTTAAGGAGTAACTTACAAAAAAACCCAAACCTTCTTGTGTCTCCAAGTCACACACCAGTGTTGCGTGTATTTAACCTAAAAACCTGCACTTTTTACATTTGATGGCAGTAAGGAAGATACAGATATAGAGGAAGTATAGGTCTAGGAACAGAATTTTATTTGATTCTGGAAAGTGTCATGCAACAAATCTAATTTTTTAATGATCCTTGCCCAGCTTTCAGATGACAAATTAAAATTTACAAAAGTATATGTAGGGTTAGCACCATAGGAAGAATAGTCTTCTCTTTACAACTCCGTTTGATAGAAGGTTATAAAGAAAACAGAGGAAAAGAAACAAAGCCTAGCTGACCTTGCATTTGTGTTTTCAACAAGCTAGATACTTAAACCTAAACATCAAGATACCATGACTCTCCTAGCACATCTAAATAATTCACGTTCAGCAAAACTTGCTCTGTACATTAACAAATATGTAAGTGTTAAGTGGTAACTATCACAAAGTACCAGCTAATATGCAAGGTAAAAATTGTAAGGGTCCAGAAAAAGAAATGAAACAACAGATATCAAAGTGAGGAATTTGCTTGCCCCTCGTCCAGGCTTATGCTAGTATGGCTATTGTGACTTGCTGCAAAGATCAAACAAATAAGAGAGATGTACACTGGGTCTCCCTGGGATGGGTCAAATATCCTAATATTATCCTGTAATACCTTAATTTCATGGGCCCAATGTCCAGATGCACTTAATCTAAACTCTCCCATTTCCTACCTGCAAGGAACTACAGGATTACATCAGACTTCAAATGTTTATTTTCCTTACTTTTGTATTAATTTTAAAAATTTCCCCCCTTGTGGTTCTTACTGTAAGGTTTTGAAGATACTGAACAGTTTTACAAACCCTCTGATCTTTACCAAGATTTTAATACAGCAATTCTAATACAGGATTTAGTAGTTTTCAATACCATGTTATTATGTGCTGTCTTCTTAAGGCAATGGAATTACTACTTTGAAGTATTCTAATTTTGCATTATAAATTGATACTACGATTTCCTTAGTAAGCATCTCTAATTACAATACATGTAAAAAGATTTAAATTTTACTAAACTATTAACCTGACTCAATTATTAAAAGAGGGTTCAAACTAAGGTCATAAGGAAGAGGTCATAGTTTGGAAAATCCATCTTTTGATTATTCCACCTTTCAAGGTCACATGCATGGGCTTTTAGCAGCAACATTAAGCAACCAGTTAACACAATTGTTTTGCACGCAAATCACAGCAAAATCATTGACTTTAATCCCAAGAGACCACCGTTAACTGTAGAACACATATTGCAGTAAATGCCGTTTTAACGCAGAGAGCCAACATTGAACTACCCAGAGGAGCTTCACAGCCATGAGTGCTACATCACTTTATCACTGGGAGAGTAACAAGACTCTGAACTTTTCTTTATCTTTCCTTTATTTATGCTTGGACTTCCAGCACTGCACACCAGATACCCAAGGTCTTAATCTGCTCTATATCAGACGGCAAAAATACAAAGCTTTCTCAACTGTCCTTGCATCAACAAATCAAAGAGTCACATCCAACAAACCCTTCACTTGAATAGTTACTTCTAGCTAAAAACACATCTCTCCTCTTATGAATTCCAGCTAACGGTTCGGGCTTATAAAAGATTAAGTGCAACCAGTTACACTTAAAGTTTATAATGCAGCTCTTGATTGTAATTTCTGTGCATGCATTTACATCAGGCACATGAGTTATATAAAATAGTTTGGAGTACAAAAATATGGTTAACATAGGAGTACCAAACAGCACAGAATTAGAACAGTTTTATTATTGAAATACCAATTTATATACAGACCCCCAAATTAAGGATTTTTTTAAAATTCTAAGTATTCTTCCCAAATTGCCAACTGTAGTGTACACTCTAAAAAGCTGCAAATTAACAACACAAATCTATTTGAACTCCTACATTGTCTATGCAGTCTGCACCAATCCTCTCTTGCACACAAAAATGTATTATAAATAATTTTTCACAAAATGTCATGTATGTTTTATTGCACATTGTACATGCCAATATCTAAAAGAAAGGCTCAAACCTTTCACTTGATAACTGTTTAAATACCTAGCATTTACTTGTGTTATGAATACTATTGCATTTTTCAGGCTCTAATCTTAACTGATAATTTAAAAGAAAAAAAGCAGAGCAGAAAATATGCCTCCAACAGTATAGCTTTTTTGAAAGAAACAAGCTTTTTAAAATTTTACCGATTTCTACTGTATAAAGTCATTAAAAACAACTGACCTAATGAAAAATCCTCTTTAAAAATTTCTGCATTTTTTACTATAAAATTATGCATATAGCTGCTTGTATAATCATATATTCCTTCTGTTTTGCAGAATTAGATGTTTGTGTGCTGTATTGACTAAAAGATCAAGTCACATAGGTCCTAGTGTTAACTGCAGGCGTTAGTGTGTCAGTCTCCGTTCTGCTGGTCTCGCCAGCAGCGGTGAGCAAGCAGCCCATCAGAACACCACAACAGGTCGGTGTTAAAAAGACACTGGGCACAAGTGGCCATCAAGCATCAAGGCCATATATTGTTCCTGTTAAATGGATCTCTAGACTAAGGAATATGAGTAATTTACCATTAATATGTGGGTTTACTCTATGCTGCACTAAAATATGACTGCTAAACACAGAGAATGAGTCGTGTATGACAGATATGTGCCAGCTGGTAAAAATGCCTCACTGGGTAAAAATCTGTATTTTGGAGGGTTAAAACTCTGGCATGAACAAAAAAAGATTAAAAAGTTGATTGATCAAATGTTTTGCCAAGGTTTTCTAAAGCTATTAGCCATCAACAGCTCCAGAAAGGGATAAAACCAGCAAAACCAAACAGCTAAAATTGCACTATTACAAAGAAACAAGTCCATGAAAGGGAGAGTCACCAGCTGCAGTTAAGGGACAGCCACTTCAAGAAGTCGATTGTTTTTTCGCTTGCAAGTTGGGATGTTGCCGTTTTTCTGGCTGCCTTGTATGAACTTGACACACACTTTGTCTTGTCTGAACTGGACCAGAAACCTAGGGGAATGGGAATAAAATACATTTTAGTTAAAGGTGGAAAAAAACAGGAGGAGCAAAAGTCTTTTCCTGTTGATTCTGAGCATCACTCCAAAAGATGTCAGTTTCAGGTCTCCGTTAATAACAAGAGTTGGAGAATAAAAAAAAGCCATAGGTTATGGTATGGCTTGAATCAGCTTCAGGTAGTATCTCTTAATTATTGCCTGTAACTCTGGACCTTTTTACAACAGTTAGTTTGTTATTCCCTTATAAAGAAGGCAGTTTAAAACAGAATTTCTGATGTACCAGAAATGCAGCAAAGACTATTTCCAACTGCTTCACTGTCACCCAAACGGACTTTTCTGTTTTCGTGGAGGGAAGTTAAAAACTTCTATAGCAACACTGGTAGTGCTCTTCTTCTGGTTTACGCTCAATTTAGTGTATCTGGTATTTTAGTAGCTCCCATATTTTTAATCCATAGCTGGCCTTTACAGCCCCCTGCTCGGCAATGGGGAACGTTCACTTCCTTCCCAGCAATCTAGATATTTCCTACAGTCTAGGATAAATGAATCTGGATTTGACTCTTCACTTTTCAACTGGAAGAGAAATTTCACTGAATGTGGTGAATTGCTTTAAAAACCCAGCAGGCTTCTGTGGAGACTCAAACTTCTCACTGATCTGGACAGAAAGATGAAAAGCAATAAACAGGGCAATGCTGCTTTTTTGGCTCCCATGCAGTGGTTGCTGACCTAAAAAGTCCTTTGTAATACAGCAGATTTTCCCTTTTTGCATCCTTAAAAAGTCCTCCAGTGGAGGCCAAAAACTTCAAAGAATTTGTTCTCCAGCCGGAAACCACAAATCAAACTGACGGCAGAGCTCAGGGGAGGAAGTGGCCTCTGCTGTGCGGAGCTGCCCTTCGGTCCCACTTTCCTGCTGAACAGCCCAGGCGCTCCAAGATTAACTTGTTTGGCGCTCCCAGCCATGCAAGCAGCTGGAAAACATGAGTAGGTCTTATAGCCATCATCTCTCGTCACCAGTGCTGTGCTTTCCTAGACCCATTGTTCAAATATTACAAACGGTGTGTCTCTTACTAGACATACCTCTGGATCAACAGCATTTTTACTTATGTAAGCTCTCTTCCCAAAAAACAGTGTACAGTAGTCAAAGTAAGGCCACATTTTCTCCTCAGTTGCTAGTTGTGCTTATACCTAAACTCTAACAGGGAGAAGAGAGTACTGCTTCACCATCAACAGAGATGGAACTGCTAAAAAAGAAGCAAACAACTTAAAATTATTTAGTCTGGGTAAACTCAACAGCAATACACACTTGAATGTTTTTAATCTGCAAGAGAAGAAACAAAACCACATCCCAAAGTATAAGACTCCCAAGAAAGCAGACTGTTTTCCAGACCTAAGGCAGGCAGGCAGTCCAGACTAGTGCAATGCATGCTTAAACTTTGTTCTAAGAATTTATTCCCTTGTAGACATCATTAAACTAGAACCTTACTGGGGACAGCCACGCTCTTTGAGAGGCTAAAAACACACACCCCTTGAGCAAACTGAATCACATCTGGTAACAGAACAAAGGAAAACAGCAGATGTCATATCATTCTATGTAATAATATGTTCTTCACCTCCACAAACAAGATAGAGCTTTATGGACCTATGTTACTAGCACCATCATTACATGTGTTTGGGAAGGAGCTTTTCACTCTGTTTGGGTTGTTTTCACTGGAATTTGGCATGAGGTGTCCACTCAATTGATAAACATCTCTTAGGAGCATGTGAACTTTTTAGTCACACACAGAACGATTTTCTCAAATGCAGTATCTCTTAATTATTTCTACAGCAGCAATTCTGTTTTCAGAGCCCTATTTGAAACTACCTTAAGAAAAACACATTTTCTCTAATGACTTTCAAGGAGCTAAGAACCAAAATGAATACTAGAAATGAGAACACACTGAAAATTGCATCCTTATTTACAAGCGTTCTGTCAAGAGAAAAGAAGTACCAGTTATGCAACAGTGCTTTGCTTTTCTAACATTAGATGCTTGACTTTTAAGCAGGTTGCATTGAAGGAAATGCACTTCTAAGTAAACAAGAAACATACTCATCGGATATCTCAATGTTGAGCTTGTGTTTGGTTTGGCTGAGAGTAGTGCGGTAAAGTTTAGTGGCCATTTCAATAAGGTGATCGCTGCTGAGTAGGAAATCTCCTTTACCAGCTGCTCCTGAACCCTGAAACAGAAAGGAAAGTAGTTAAGACTACCGTAAGCTAGAATATGAAGAATATGAAATGCCAGGCAAGCAGGAAGTTTTACAAGGAGTCTTCTCTTCCCTGTGCAATGAATCAACAGTCTTTTGTCTTCTAAATTAAACAGGGCTGCAGTGCGGTGTTCAGTATCAAAATGCAATTCACTCTCAAATGAACTACAAACCTGTTAAGAAAGTTAAAAAACCCTTCTGACCCTAAGGGAGGGCTACCTTCATTTATCCTGCAAAACTGTTGTGTTTCCATATCCCTTTTCTGGCTACACCGCAGCAAACTCACAATATTTTCAGCAAGGAACAGAAACCAATTACTAACACGAGTATTAGGATGAAGGTGATCAGTATGAAAAGACAATATATGTGACATTCTTCAAATCCATTTAAGCTAGAATACAAATGCCAGCTTAATGATTTTAGCAGAGCAATGCTGACGGTGCAGTGAAGCAAATATAGCAGTGAACTAAGTTCTTTGGAACTAAGTAACCAAATTAGCTGTGCCATAATGTGGGTTTCTTAGCATCCCATAAAGAAGAGAGAAATATTCTGCCAGTGTGTCAGGAAGAACTATATGAGCAGCTAAAGAGGAAAACACTGCCAAAAGGTATCCAAACCAGACTGAAGGCCCAAATTACGAATGGAAAACTCCAATTCTGAAGACGCTACAGTGAAACATGAAGTCTGATTTTTGAAAGTGAATGATCATTCATAAAGTTCATAACTGTTCTCATTTGGCTTCAGTAGTTTTAAACCAAGGTTTTTGCAGATCCGGCAAAGTTCAATGAACTTCTAAACCTACAGGCTAACCACTACAGTTTAATGCTACAAGATAATTAATAACAATTTTTATATCACTGCATGTAAAAGAGCCATATTATTGTACTATAAAGTTGTAACCAACCTCCTTGAGGTGCACTGCAAAGAAGCCATCATTTTGGGAGCTCATGGACACTTTGGTAACATCTCCGAGTGGAACCTCTGACTTGATATTTCCAGATTTTTGATCCGCAAGAAGAACATTATTTTTGGTTAGTAAGAAAATCCTGGATGTAGCCTGTGAAAATTCAAAAATGCAAACCATCATCTACACAAAGAGAGAGATGGTCTTTACTGTGCACCTACTAAGACTACAAGCAGTTCATAGAGTTAATAAGCTTGGCCCACATTAGTAAACGTGAACATTTGATGTTCAGTAAAAGCTACAAAATCAGTTAAAATCAGGTCAAATTTATTTTTGTGTCTAATTATAGACTGAGGAGCTTAGCTCATTTTGGCACATATGCTTAGATAGAAACAGTTCCTTTAATTACTAGCTTACAGCTATACAATTCAGAAACTGAAACTCAGAAACTATGCAAATCAGGATAACCTCATTTCTCATGCTCTGTCAATCCCCAGGAAAACCAGCGTACTTTTTCAGTGATAGCTAATTCAGGATTAAGCCTCACTACTGTTATTCACCAAAACTGTGTTGCAGAACAACTCAAATCATGTAGGTCTTTTCAATGTTATGTTCTCCTCCCTTTGTCTATTTGGATTATTCTTTAGGAGGATACACATTCATATTTTCAAATGACAATTATTTTTAAAGCATGAATGTGTGTTCTTAAATTAATCTTAGAAATTAATAAGAAAAAGAAATGAGAACTTAATCTACATATAGCTTTTTCTCTTGTAAATTTTTAACTAAGACAATCTCAATAGTTAAGTAGATATCTTAAGCACATAGAACCATAGCTCATTATTATTTTTTTTTAATCTTGATATTTCTAGCCTATGCAAGCACAGGAAAGATATTGTCTTCATTTAATTAGTTTCTTCTAAACCGGAAAATTAACTTGGCATCAACAACAGGGAACTTAATTTCACTCCTACAAATGCATAAATGACATCTACATCTGAAACGCTGAGATCTACTGCTTCTAATATTTAGACAGATTTGGTGAAAACAATTACATTTACTAAGGGAGGCTAATACTTCCTGTTTTAATAAGCATAATTTAAATGCAAACCAAATTATGTGCTGGTAGAATAAAAAAGTACCCAGTATATTTAACAGCTTTATTCAAATGATACAAGACACTTGCCTCTTCATTCCAAAAAGCTGTTGATATCAATCAGAAGACAGGCTAAGCTAGACAAGTATACCACTTGCAATTTTAAAACATAATAAAAATGTGATAATCAGGAGCTTGAATGACAGCGTGAACCTTGAAAGGTTATTTTTTCTAAATACTTGAACAACAACAATATTCTCAAAATATTTATTTTCTTCAATTGGCAAATGGAAGGTCTAAGTTTGGTACAGAGACTACATGTAGTTATCAATCAATACAGCCTGTTACCAGTTGAGGTGCCATTTTTGTTTAGAAAAGTTGCTGAAAAATACAAACCTAAACAAGATTCAAAGCCTGCCTGGATGTGTTCCTGTGCGATCTGATCTAGGTGTTCCTGCTCCGGCAGGGGGATTGGACTAGATGATCTTTCGAGGTCCCTTTCAATCTCTAACATTCTGTGATTCTGTGATTTTAGTAATCATCGTGTAAATTTAAAACAGGTGCTTGAAATCACCAGTTTACATAAATCCGGCTTTTCTAGTCTTGCCCTTAAAAAGGCATTTTAAAAAATCCTCAGACTATTACATGACAAACTCTCTCTCTCAGTTTATTTATAACAAAAATGATCTACCCTTCTGGATAAAGCAATGCCATTTTATTACCTTCCCATTAGCTCTATTGATCTTATTCACAACTTCTGCAATAATGATCTTTTCATCCACAGCATCTTTAAGTTTTTTGTACTTGGGATTCTTGCTGATTTCCAAGTAAGCCCCTTGGAACGGCTGCCCAACACTGCCCAACAAAAAGACAAGAGAAACTTGAGTTAAATATGAATTGCAGCAAAGAAGTAAACCTCCTGAAATGGTTGTGTTCTGCTTCAGGCTTCCTGGAGCCAAGCAATGCACCAAATTCCCTTTTCAGTGACTCCACACTGCCAGAAGCTTCCTTAAACTTTGATATGCTCTCTGCCAACGAAAGTCATTTGCTGCCTCATTTTTAGCAAAAGAATACTCTGATCAACCCAGAAACCTCTACTCAATTTTTACCTGTTTTCAACAACAGCAACACAAAATAATTTGCGATTATGTAACAATAATTAGAGCAACACATAATTCAATGCAAACAGGGCTCTTCACGTGGAGTTCATTTGTACAGTGCAGTTGTCCTCAACCCTGCTGAGAAGGTGAACACTGCAGCCCCCCCGAGCTCTGCCCTGAGACTCCTCAGGTCGGTACCACCATTCACTCAGTGCGGTGGTGTTGGCATCAATCTGTGCCATGCAGAAATACTACATCAGCTGAAAATAACTTGGGAATTGCTACAGAGTAGTGTGGATGTATGTCCCAGCATATTATCCTGGGGGAAGAAGAAAGGAGGAGGAAGAGGAGGAGGGGTAAGAAACGGTATGTGTATTAGACACAGAATCTTGTACACATCAACAACACAGTGATGGTGAATAAAGAAATTTATCACCAAAGACAGTAATAGGATTTTTTTGTCATTGCTCCGAAACATTTTCCAGTTAAATGAGCCAAATTGCTGTGGGTATCAGACACAGGTATATCCTCGCATATGCAATTGATTTAAAATAACCCAATAACAGCCTATGTGAAAAGAGAGGAAATAAAACTTCAGTAGGACCGACACTTCTGCTGTTCCAGAGTATTTCAGAGTGACAGACAAGAACCTTGCCTTCAGGATCTGCTGTTGTTTGTTAAATGTGTACCAGCTCTTCATCAAGACTTGTTGCGCTTCCAAATCAGCCCATCTTTATCCACCTCAGGGCTACACAGTAACACCCTCGCTATCAGTTAAGAATTGGTGAATACAGTTGCTGCTTGCTTTGTTTGGAAGCCCCTTTAACTAATCAGTTTGATTAAATTACAGTCAAAGTACTAAATGCAAAGCTTTGCCAAGACTAGAGCCCGAGAGGAACCAATATATTATGTGGAATAGCAATACTTTTGTAATTGCATCTTTGGCACCCAGGGAGGTGGGAGAGAAAAGGAAGGGTACTGAGATTTTAGTTCCCACAAGAAGTCCCTATCTGTTCTTAAATAATTATATTACACACAGAAAATTAGCAATATCCTATGAATCATTATCATACTAGCTAATCAGAAACTTTATACGGTAATTTCCTCTACCCTTAGGCCAATAAAAAAACCCAACAGGAGCTAATCAGCTCTGAATACAAGACAAAAAGAGATGGAAATGTTTCTAAATAATAGTTGGGTGGGGAAAGCATTCTCACTTTCTGCTATGTTGGAGCTTTGGGGTATGCATTTTTATTAATTATTATGAAACCATAGTCACCAAAACTGCAGATTCCCTGTGGACTTTGTCCCTAATCAAAAGATAATGACTTACAAGCTAAAACTGAAAGGAATCAACAGTTACCCTTTATCACATATACCACTTAAAAATGTTTTGGATAAAGGTAACTCAGATATATATTTTGCTGTATAATATTTCATTGTTTAGTCTTGGCATAAAAAGTACCAAACCAGGGATATAAATAAAATTCCTTCCTTCCCTCAGAGCTCTACACTGATCAGATGTATACTGACTCAAAGGAAAAAAAACAGCTTACTCCTAGAAAAGTCCAAAGGCAGCATCCTTCTCTTTTCCCAGCAGCATAAAAAGACATCCCAAAGCAAACACGGAACAAACCACAAGCTAACATATACAGTTCAATAAGCAATCTACTGAAGGGAAGAAAGAAAAACATATACTGAGCCCATTACAGGAAAAAAGGAAATATCTCAATAAAAAATGAAACAAAATAAAACCAATAAAACATGCAAACATCCAAGCAGAGCTTGTCCGTGCATGGAACTGCCCTCATTGACTCTTTGCAGATTCCTGTTTCTCCCTCTGCTGAACACTGCTTATTGCTTTACTGTGCCTTGTTCCTGCTCAGCTCAAACCATGGCTTCCAAAAGAAAACTCTCCTGAGATCGCTGAGACCTTTGTTTTCAGGAAACACAATTTCTAAGCTCATATTCACTTAAAAAGTTCAATTCAACTTCTCTTTCAAGGATATCAGATCTCTATTTTGTCAGTTCTATTGCATGAAAAAAAAAAAAGTGCATTCCTCAAGTAAAATCAGATACTACACTTTTTCTTGAGTAATGTTAACTCTGCAGATAGCAATGTCAAGAATTTATCCGTTTTTAAGAATTCAATAATCTGAGAAACCAAAAAACTTATTTGCAGAGTTTTCACATTTTTAAAAACACTCAAGAAAAAAAGATTCTAAAGTGGAAATGAGTTTCGAAGCGCTTTTTTTTTTTTTTAAAGTATCCTTTCAAAAAGGTACATGCCAACATATCTAACTCTTAAATTACCTAGTCTTCACATTGGAGCATTATGCTGAATCTATTAAGCTTGAACATAGGAGAGCTCCCTGGCACATTTTCACAGTCTTTCAGTTCAGTCTGCTTTTATTGGTTGCAGGAACCAGCATGATGGGAACTAGGGAAAAGGGTGAGAGTTACTCCCTTCTACAAGTTCTCCAAACTTCTATGATGTGAACAGGTCATGGCGGGTTAGAACAACAAAACAGCAAGGCTTCTGGACAGAAGTGCTCAGCATCACAGGATTAGTGGGCTGCAACAGCATCTCAGTTAGAAGCAAACTGAGGTCAGCTTCCAGGATTGTAAAGTAAAATGATGGGGGGACACTGTCAAACAAAGAAAACGCACTTTTTTGCTTAAGATAAAAAGCAAAATCTTGCTTAGTTTCCTAAATCTATGTAAGGATATCGAATTTATTGTACACTAAAAGCAGCAGAACAAGTCATTACCTGGCTGGATATAAAGCCTTCTTGTCTTTGAAAAGTTCACTTGCTTCCAGTTTTTCTTCATATATAAGCTTCTGCTGATCTGTGAACTGGTCTCTGTACTTTTTACACTACAAAACATGATATATTAAACAAACAAAAAAATTATTCTTCCAAATCTGATTTGAAGCAGCAGCAGCACCACAGCCTAATGTTTGCTTATTGCTCAAGATGCACATTCTTTGTATACTTCTGAAGTGACTCAGCTCCATCCTACATGCCACTCTGGCGCAGTAACAAACAGTAGAGGTGGTTTTCTGCTCCACCTTTTGCATTACACTAAAAACAATCTCTAAAACATATCATTTAAGCATGCTGCATCTGGACATCAGCTTAATCTATCAGATACCACTCACTGGAAGACTCTGTCTAAAAAGGTTCACAGAAACATCTACAGTTCTACAATTGCAGAAGTTTATGTAAACAGGCAGAAAGAACAAAACAGCTAAGAGGATGAATTTTACAAAAAGAAAAACTGTTCCTTGAAAGTTCACAGAAACCATAGCCCACAAGATCAGTAAAATGTCTCATCAGCTCTTAGACAGATTCTCACCGTTCTCTCCATCCAAAGATCCAAAAAAAATTCCGCTAACCACAGTTCATAAGTAAAAAATTCCACCCGATACTTCCAGTGTTGGTCTAAGAGCTAGTCCCAGTCCTGGCCAAGGACACAAGTATTATAATTTACCGATTAACTGACAACAGGCATACTGCTTTTCTATTAAGTTAAAAGCTGATGGCAGGAAGCAATCCTCTCTCCCTAGCCCCAGAAAGGAGCAGGCAGGATAGTTATCCCCCATGCGGGCCAAAGACAATGATCAAAAGATACACTTCTTCCAAAGAAGTAAAACATCCTGTCTGGAATGAGAAGAAATATATCCTAAAAACAGGCTCTTCATGAACAACACAAAACTACTGAAAATCATGTGATGAAGTTTGGTACAGACTGGAGGAGAATGTGTCCTACCCTCCACAAATGGAAAATCCTCTTTAGTTCCTTGTGGGTTGAATCCAAGAAAAGGTAAGGTCTTGCTGGCCAGTTTTTATCTATTGGTGATAAAGAAGGCATCTTATTCTTCATTTCCAGGAAGTATTTTTGCATCTGTGATAAAATTGAAGCAAGATGTTTTATTAATGTTCAAATACCAGAGTTACTGAAATAAGCAAGAAAAAGCAGATGGTCTGTGATTAAAAGCACAGTTACCAAACTGCAAGTCTCAGCTTTCATAAACCTGAATTCAGATTTTAAAAGCCAGGTATACTGAGAAATGCAGAATTAGATATCACACAGGTGTGGGAAATGCTTAGTACCATTACCACACCTTCAAAACACTATCACTATCCTTCTTTACAAAATCGGAATATTGAAGTTGTCGGTTTTCCATATGCTTAACTTGGATATTTCCTTACAGAGACTATCAAGGCCATAATACAGCTGTTACTCTTGCTAGAAAATAAAAATTTTAAACACAGAAAAGTTACATGTGCTTTGTACAGATATATACATACAAGTCTCTGAAGGGTAAATTCATAAATTTTTCTTCCAGCGTTGGCTCTGAAGAATTTCCTGTACTCTCTACGGACCTGAAAAGTTAAACAAACCCTTAAAGTGAATACAAAGAATGAATTTGTTTGCACAGGTACTTTTTTGTAAAGCTCTATGGCAGAAAATACTAAAAAAAAAATATAAACATGCAAAGTGTTCCCTGAAATAGGAACACGAACTGGGTACACTTAAAATATATGAACCAGACTGTGGACCAAGAGGTCAAAAAGTTACCTCAGATGACCTGAGTACAGTCATTTGCAAATTTAACAGAGTATTTTAAATACTTTCCTATGAAAAGGCAAGCTATTCAAATATTGTTGAATTCACAGCATAAATCTATCTTCCTAGGCTTTTGCACAAAGTTGGACTGGAAAAAAGTGAGGTGTCATCAGTGATACATATTTTATTGTGTCTGAGGTGGCACTGAACTGCTGTTAGTTTCTCCTTTAAGACTCTTAAACATGGAGACTTCTATCATAAAAAAGTGGGTTTTTTCCAGAGCAGACTTATGTTTCACAAACTCTTTTCACACAAGCAACATTCATTCTAAAAGGAAAACAAGGTTTTGGTGCTTGATAAGAGCAGAAAATCAACACAAATGTTGCTTATTGTCAGCAAGTTGATATTTGCTCCTAAAGTTTATTTAAAAAGAAAAAAAATCAAAAAGTAATCATTGAGAACAATTTTTGCAGGTGATACTGATTTTTTATACGTGTTTGTAAATGCAAGTTTCAGAGTACTTGTTTTGCCCTTCATATTTCTATCAGTTCTAATTAGCATAATATCTAAATCCCTCCCATCTGAAAACCCCATCTGAGAGTGAGCACCATCAGTTTCCAGTTTTATGTGAAGCCCAGGCTCACATCAAGTTAGCTGAAACATCTCCTAATTTACTTTTTTTTTTAAAAACTTTGGCACAGCCTGCAACACACCTGTTACAAGTTTTGAGTAAAAACCAGGGAAAATATCGTGGCTTTGCATAATTTACCCCAGAGCAAATGTAGTGGTTTTAGCTAACACACTGTGTTGCTGAATTCACTGTAACCAGAAAATAAAGGGAAACCCATAAAGGAAAAGCCCACATCGACTTACAAGAAAATGTTTGCTTGGTTTATCCTGGCACATCTTCTGCCCCATACTGAGTGTCGTGCATTTTAAGGTAAGCCAGCATTTTGAAAGCAAGAATCTGTCACAATTCCGGGATTTTAAAAACCCCGCAGATAAATGGGTTTTGCTTAATTACACATTAAGATGCATCAACAAAACAGACAGCATTCAGCTGTCTTCATTCTATGCAAATACAGCAGGTAATTTTTTCCTCCTCACTTTACAAGAAAAAATATTAAGAGTTCTTATTCACTGATTTTCTGTAAGGTGTAGTGCTCTATAATTAGTGTACATCCTTTATTCATTATTCAGGGATGGAAATTAACACACTCAAAGCCACTCTAACCACAGTCATCCCAAGTCTCACCAGGTTCTCATAGACTGTCTTTAATGATGCTGCTTTATATTATTCTTAGGGAGCTGCAAGTTGTACAAATTAATTTGGAACAAAGGGACTAATATGCACCCACACATCCTATTGGCGCTGCAGGGAAGCTGCAAAGCAAGCACTGAGAAATGCAAGCCGTTCCAGAAAAGCCTAAATCTGGACAGTATCACAAATGCTATTAAAATCTACTTATCATACAATGAAAAAAAAAAGACTCAAGAATTAATGGTTTAATCTTGATCACTTGTATCAGCTCTTTAAATCTTAATTTCCATATGTCATGGGTGAAAATACTTCGCCATCAGACAAATGAGAAATGCCTGTGGTAACAGTGGTATACTGGAATTATAGACTATGTTCTTATTAAAAAAATTTTGTGTCTTTCAGGTGAGACAGAAGTGCCGCTTACACTATTTTAAAAATACATTGAAAAACCACACCACAGCCAGGCAGAAACATATTTCTGCTGCAATGTACCTTAAAGGTTTTGGATTCATCAGTTCTCATTTAAATGCTGCTGTTTGATATAAAACAGCCTCTAAGTTCTCAGGAGGGACATATTCCTGTTTTAAAATCATAAAAACAGACCTACTTTGGCAGTAGTACCTAAAGTGTGATTCTGATCTGCAGAATGACTTCTTAAAATGGCTCCTTTGTATTTCCAGGTCTGGTTTCCATGTATGTATTGTAATGGATTTTTAATATATATATATATATAATATGCATATATTAAATATAATTGTATGTTTTGTAACTGTTTTTCCCATTTCATCGTTGTTAGAATAAGTATGAGAACAGAAAAGCTGGGCTTTACTCTGTGTTATCAAGTAAAAAGTTCCCTTTTATACTTCTGTAGTCTACAATGTCCCTGTTAGCAAAAGGGACACCCAGCCAAACAAAACCGATGGAGATTTCTGCAGTTCTTTAGGACCACATCTGTAAATACCATGTTTGAAAACTGTATTATGTAAATCATTTGGGCACAGACCTAAACATCTCAAGATGCCATTTGCGTAGTCTATTTACAGAGCAGAACTACATTTTTCCAGATTACAAATGCGTTTTCTTTTGCCAACCAGTCCTTGAAAGCAAGGGAGAGAAAACAAAAGACTCTTGTATGCCTCAGTTTTTCTGGGAATTCACGGCTGCCGCCAGCCACCGGTAACTGCGTGCAATGCCGGGCCCTAAAAAGGCTTAATGGAAGCATCAGGACATTATCATTAGCTTTAC
>VZTO01014996.1:38376-62263 GCA_013400615.1 Syrrhaptes paradoxus
TATTAAAATCTACTTATCATACAATGAAAAAAAAAAGACTCAAGAATTAATGGTTTAATCTTGATCACTTGTATCAGCTCTTTAAATCTTAATTTCCATATGTCATGGGTGAAAACACTTCGCCATCAGACAAATGAGAAATGCCTGTGGTAACAGTGGTATACTGGAATTATAGACTATTTTCTTATTAAAAAAATTCTGTGTCTTTCAGGTGAGACAGTAGTGCCGCTTACACTATTTTAAAAATACATTGAAAAACCACACCACAGCCAGGCAGAAACATATTTCTGCTGCAATGTACCTTAAAGGTTTTGGATTCATCAGTTCTCATTTAAATGCTGCTGTTTGATATAAAACAGCCTCTAAGTTCTCAGGAGGGACATATTCCTGTTTTAAAATCATAAAAACAGACCTACTTTGGCAGTAGTACCTAAAGTGTGATTCTGATCTGCAGAATGACTTCTTAAAATGGCTCCTTTGTATTTCCAGGTCTGGTTTCCATGTATGTATTGTAATGGATTTTTAATATATATATATATATAATATGCATATATTAAATATAATTGTATGTTTTGTAACTGTTTTTCCCATTTCATCGTTGTTAGAATAAGTATGAGAACAGAAAAGCTGGGCTTTACTCTGTGTTATCAAGTAAAAAGTTCCCTTTTATACTTCTGTAGTCTACAATGTCCCTGTTAGCAAAAGGGACACCCAGCCAAACAAAACCGATGGAGATTTCTGCAGTTCTTTAGGACCACATCTGTAAATACCATGTTTGAAAACTGTATTATGTAAATCATTTGGGCACAGACCTAAACATCTCAAGATGCCATTTGCGTAGTCTATTTACAGAGCAGAACTACATTTTTCCAGATTACAAATGCGTTTTCTTTTGCCAACCAGTCCTTGAAAGCAAGGGAGAGAAAACAAAAGACTCTTGTATGCCTCAGTTTTTCTGGGAATTCACGGCTGCCGCCAGCCACCGGTAACTGCGTGCAATGCCGGGCCCTAAAAAGGCTTAATGGAAGCATCAGGACATTATCATTAGCTTTACTCAATGCCCTCCACACTGAGGTCAGGGGTCTCACACGAGCAGCAGTGAGTCAAACAGCTCCACCCTACTTCCCTTTCAAACAAGCAGAGGTCACAACAAGAAAATACATCCTTGTAATCTTCCCAGATACGATCTTTGCCAACGTAGGTCAGGTTTTTAAGTCAACAACCATAATAGAGCCCCTTTAATCCGATATTTGTCTTTCACTTGAAAACTGAAATTCCCAATTGACAAAAAACACTGATGCCTAAATACTGCTGTAAATTAGGCACTTATGATTTTCTCAGTAAAGTCCATGACAAAACTAAGCAGTGCAATTCTGTGTCAAAATCATCCCTATTAGTGAGCCCACATAACTGTGTTAGTAAGATGCCACGCTTTATTGAGTTCATGTTGACAGACAGGAGTGTTTGAGAAAGTACCTTCAGTCCAAGCCAGTAAGCCCAAATGACTGCAACAGCATGCTTACGCCTAGCCTCCTCCTTCAAGCGTTTCAATTCCCTTCGAGCCTAAAAGGTTTAGATAGTGAACAAAAGAGACAGCCCGATGCAGATAGCACAATGACTAGGAAAAGGCTTCTCCCAAACAGAACAGCCAACTTACAATTGAGATAAGGAAAGATGGAAGAACAGTGTTTAACCTTTACAACCCAAGGTGTCAGTGTGAATTGGTGTGAAGCCATACAGGAGGGGAAAAAAGCCTCCAGTGCTGCTTAGGGGGCACGTACAGATAAGAATTTTGCCACCTCCACTGTTCATTATCAGTGTTTCCATCATGTCCTCAGTGCACACCTCGCAATCAGTGGTAAGGATCTCATAACTTGATTGTAATGGAGAACTTTGCCTGCAGTTGCATGATCAAGATGATGCGTATGGAAATCAAGACTTACTCAAATCTCCCTATCTAGTCATGTCTTCTGTCAGTGCCTGGGCAGAACGGAATCAACTCTGAAACTACGTATGTAGTGATGAATTACCAGCACTGTATTGAGGGCTTTTATTCTGGAGATTATTTTTTATTTTGATCTTTGTGTACTTTAAAAAAAATTCTCCAGCTTGGTAAATTACGTCTGTCTTTATGAGATGAAGGTGTAAGCCCCCCAGACCTAGTGCCTTCCTCAGGTACAAAGAGGTAGGCACCTACCTACATTCCATCAATCATTCCCATTTTAGGAAAGCAATTTGCAAGGTATTCTACAAACAAAGGTGTGGGCAATGTAATAGAATGTAATGTGGGCAATGTAATAGATACTGATACATTTGTTGCTTAGTTATCTGATGATAAAAGTCAAGTACAACAAAGAGTTCCAGTATTATAGGATCAGCAGCTCTAGCGATAGATCTGCAGTTGTTAAGTTCTACATTGTCAAACAGACTTGTGCCACAGCAGTTCCAGCTGCTGCCAGTGACACTCTTCTGATGTTGCTAGAAAGGTGAATCTGCATTAGATGTAGGCTCTCATAAAGAATATGCTTTCACTCATCTGCTTGGGACAAAAGCTCCTACTGTACAGCACTGTAAAAAACAGGGACTGCTCAGTATTTATCTGTCTTGTGAAAAGGAAGCAATCTCCGAAGATAACTTCAGAAACTTTTGTTTTAAATATTCCCCTGAGAAAAGACAAAACATCACACCAATAACAAGTTTTATCTTATCAGATACTGTAATTATTTTTCTAATATTAATTAAATTTAGATTATCTTTTGAGTTATATGATATTTAGATTATTTACATTTAAGAAATAAGGAGGTAATTTTTCATTAAATTAGCGAATTGATAAAAATTACTTCTAAAACATGTTAAAAATTATCCAAATCTACTAAATATTTAAATGAGGAGCTCAAACACAGTTAACGCTATTGCATTGCTTTCTGTGTCCTTAATTCTAAAGAATATCTTAAGCCTAGGGGAGTAAATATCACTTCTGCAGTACTGAGCAATTTTTGGGGTGAAAGGAACTCTGGTTAAAAATACAATAAATTATCAATGTACTGCATCTAAGCAAACATAGAGGAAACAGCATGTCTGTCAAATTACATAGCTACCTAAACATCAAGCTAGAACTGAAAAGATGCAAAATCACTCTAGTGTGAGGAAAAATCTGTACATGTGTGTTTGGATTCCCAGGGTTGCCATGTCATTTGAAATCTAATATGTTTACATCAAAATAACAAAGGTGAAACTCAGCATTATACTCTAGATGTAGTTTGAGCACATTTCTCTTAACTAGTTGGCAAGGTGTTCTGACAACACCCTCCCTTCCCTCCCCCCTTAAATAATAACTGGAAAATGTTTTAAACAATATATTTACTGAATTTGGTTTTCAATTCAAATTACAAATTTATTAATTGAAACCAATAATTTTTTGGCCTCTAGTGAACAGCATTTCAAATGTTCACTTAACCCACAACTGCAGGCTGGGGATTAGGAAGAATCTTTCAGTGGGACTTTGCTTCTGAAAACAAACAGCTGATGCTGGAATTCCTGGGATTTTTCTGGGGCTGTACGTTTAGAATTGAAAGCTAACATCATTTTCTGCTAAAAGATCAGGTCATAAAACCGCACTTTCCTCGTTCGTACTGAATTTTTCTTACTGGTTCAAATCACAGCCAGAGAATCAATTAAACCAATTAAAACTAAATTTAGTAAAACTTGGTAGCATTGGTTTGAACTTGTAAATGAAGACTGTCCAGGGTGCAGAATATCCAGCCTAGTGAAAATCTCAATTGGATCACTAACACAGTGTCACTGAAAGCACTTGTTCGGGGGGGGGAAAAAACCACACCAAAAAACCCCAACCATCTCTCCCCCGTGCAAACCATGCTTTGCACATTTACATGTAGCTGAATGTATTTCCTATTTCGAGGATGCTGTAGTCTAGTCATTTTTAATCTAGTCTAATGGCTTGTTAGTGCAAATGACTACTGGGTTGCCATGCAAAGAATTTCCTACTCTACAAAAACCTGACATACAGAATGTTGTCAGATTTATTAAGTGTGGCATGAATGGAGATGGAAGGAATCAATGATCATGCTCTATTATTTTAGTCAATTGTATTAGTCATTAATTCTCACTACTTACTACTGATAAAAGTTGATATTGTTGGGTAATGAAGGGGGGCATGTGATATGTGCATGAAGTACCTTATATCCAAGCCAGTAAGCCCAAATAACAGCAATAGCATGTTTATTTCTAGCCTCCTCCTTCAGTCGTCTCAGTTCCCTTCGTGCCTGTGATGCATTTGAAAATGGGATATAGAAAAGCTTAGGAAAGAAAAGGTTACTGCAAGTTCCCAGTGGTGCAAGAAAGAAAGAAAGAAACCAGTCACTACACACAGGAAATATTAAAGCGTGCCCCAGCTTCCCAGATTGCACTAGCTAAAACATGTTAGCAGCAAAAAATAGCAGTTTAAGCCACTGAAAATATTCCCAGATAACTTTATCATGAAGGGCCTTCATTCTGTGTAGAGACAATTATGTGCACAATTTGTTGCCATTTTCTTACCTGGGTACCATGCCAATAAGCGGCAATTATTGTGGCAGCCTCATTACAACGCTTCTGATGCTTCAGCTCCCGAAGAAGTTTCCGAGCCTGTAAACAATTCAAAACATTAATTTATTCAAAAAATGACTATAATTTATTTATTCTTTTTAAACTAAGGCATTGCAACCTGTAAATCTAGGCAAAACCAAAACCCATTGCCTCCAAATCCCCAAGCAAATAAATTCATAAATGCCACACAGTCTGATATTCACTGTTTCAGGGAGGATTCTGTGCACAAGCGAGAGCTTGGACCAGCAGTTCAGGGGATCTTCATTCAATGTTTAGTTTTCTGACAGATTTGCTGCATCACCTGAGATATCTATATGTCTGTCTGTACACTGTCAACAATACTTTTCCTCCACGCACACAGTATATGTCTTATCCATTTAGACTGCAATAAAGAATAAATCACAAGTAGATTGCCTGGCTTCAGATTGTACTAAAGGCTGCTGTCATCCACGGCAGTGCTACCACAAAAGAGCATGTTCTCTGGTGACAAACAGAAAACCATAACTCGAGATGAGATGATGCTTTTACACAATTTTCTTCAAATAACGCTCATGGGAAAAGACAGCATGTCAATAGTTAGACTGAAAGGATATTTTTAATTCATTTAACAAAATAATAAAGACAAAGTAAAAATCAAGAAAAATAGTAAAACCAAATCATGCTAGCTTATTGCTGGCAGACTTAAAACCTTCTGGGCAAAAGAGGGCTGTTTATAGGAATTTATAGCCTGGGCTGCATACAGATGCCCCAAACTCACCTCCTCTGTGGCAAACATGAGTGTTTAACAATGACTAAGGCACAGCCACAGCTCAACAGACAGCAGGCATGAAAGTCAGGAGGGTCATTGCACTTGGAATGTGTTTTCTGACCTGCTCCTTACCTCACCATGCAGACAGAGCCACAGTAACAGGACTCACCTTCCATCCTCTGATGTAAGACTGTACTATAATAGTCGAACTCTTTATCTTCTGATACTTTTTTTGTTGCTGTATTGGAAATAAATATGTGATGCTTAGAACAGAATATTGCAAATTTAAAATACTTTTTAATAAAACTTTCATTACTAATGCTTGACAATACTATTAAGGATACAAGTGCTAAATGTAAAAAGTGAACAAATTTTGTGAAACACAGTAAAACAGCTCAATACCCAATGACCAAGGCTCAGCCCATTCCTGGCTATTCTGGAGCAGGGAAAGTCCCAAAACCACAATCCCAGAAAAGAGATAAGAGCTCAAGAGTCCAAGACCCGACNGAAAGTTAATTCTGTCCCAGCCGAAACCAGGACATTTGACCAAGCAGATCAGAGCAGATTCTGTGTTCAGCTGGAGGGGAAACAAAGCGCATCAACAATGCTGCATGGACAATGTCCCTCTCTGTTTACAGAATCACCAAGTTCATGGCCAGCAGCACAAAAGTGACATGGATTAAATACTGACAGTAACAGCTTTATTTGTTCTTACCACCAACAGACTAGCATACAAACCATCACAAATGTTCAGATTTGTTGGCTAAGCTTTTTACCATCTTTTCATATGACTCGTGCTGTTCCTAGTACCTGCAGTGCCTTTATCATACCAAATGCTGGTGATAACTTGGGAATAGGAAAAAAGAAAACCCATGGATTCCTGGATAACATGCTGGAATACAATCCAAGTGTGCCAGTTTGAACAACAGATTTCCTGGACAGATGAGCATTTTCCTTCTAAAAACCTCAGTTCTCTAGTATAATACTAAGTGAACAACAATTGACAGACTTTGCAGGAAGGCTTTTAGACTTCACATTCAGCCCACTCAATTACAGTGAACGTTCCTGCGAGCAAGCTAGAAAAACTCCCCTCTAGGCCACATTCATGCCATGACTGACATCTGTCATGCCTTGCAAGGGAACAGACAGGCGAGTGTCCTCAGATCCTCTAGCCAAGCCTCCAGCACAAGGAGTTGTCAAGAAGCTTAGTTCATGCAAGGGATTCCTTATGAAACCTCCCAAATCACAGTGCCCAACAGTCGTGTCGGGTTAGGAGAAGGGTGCCCTCCATCTACATGAAGAGGCAGAGGGAATATTGCTACTGTCACCCGTAAGTCGTTCTGAGGGTCTTGCTACGACATCATCCTGCATTCAAAGACTATTGCTGCTGTATCTCACCACTAAACCAGTAAAAGTCTATAGCTAAGAAATCAACAATGATGTGAACTTAGTCACATATTTGTTTTCATTTCTTTATATTAAAGTTGTGCCAAATTAGCCGTGGTAACTCCTCTTTGAATTCATTAAGATTGTATGAGATCCTAATGAAGCCATATGGGCACAATGCAATTCTGTACTGATGCTGTTTGTAGCAACAGTGCATTCAGTCAGAGAAGTTCAGAGAGAAGAATTTTTACAGTGAAAAAGCATTTATTAGTATTTTTTCCAAATTATCTATACTTCTCTCTTATTACCCAAGATAACTGAACCAAACTCTAACAGCTTTCAAGATAATCAACAGAAGTACTTGTCAAGAGTGATTATCAGTTCTGCAACTTGCAGTTTAAGAAGATGTTTTATTTCCATATCATATATTTTATCAAGCTTTCGGATAGGCACACAACAACAAAATGCAGCTGAGATATTTAAGAACTGATTTAAAACTTAAAAACAATACATCTCTTTTTGCCATAGAAGTCAATGCTAGTTACTGACGAAAAGAAATGAGAGAGTCATATAATAGTATTGTTCAGTTCATGACACAGAATACCCAGTCTACAAACAGACTTGAAACTGGTTTAGAACTGTATCCGTGACTACTGAGCTACGAGTCTTATGAGCTATAATTAAAATAAACCCCTGGGATCCTCCCAAGCAGCATTCTTGAGCTTCGAATGCAAAGGTTCCAAATAAGGCAAAAATACAAAAAGCCTGAGGAATTCTGCAGAATGGCACATGTATATTACAAAATATTTTTTACACATTAACCATATGTTTTGAGTGCGCTCTAAGTGCCGGGCAGCACAGCATTTTAGCTGAATGAAAAAGACTTCCCAGCTAGGCCAGAAAATCCTGCTCTTGAAGAGTTAAAGGATGCTGGCAAGCTTTTTAATTATTTAATCACAAGCACAAAGTAAATACTTAATAGTGGTCTCTAGAAACTAAATCTTCTTTTATTCTTCTTCCCACTTTTGGTTCTTAAATACTAACATAAAATTGAATTCTTTCAACACTTCTCCATACGTATCAAGGAAGAATACCATATGAGGGTTATATGAAATATCATATCAAGGTTGTATGAAGAAACATATTAAATAATAAAAAGACCCCCGCCCCATTTATAAGGATATTATCTTACCGCATATCTCCTGTACCAGGAAGCAATCACAATCTGGCTTTTTTTCATTAACAAGAAGCGTGTGCGGCACTTCCAGCCTCTGTAAATCTTCTCAATTAGAGTAGCCAAATCCTCCAACCGCTGCTTTCTCAGATCTTCTAGTTTGAAGAGCTGGGTGTGGGTATTTTTAGGGTATTGTTTGACATTGGAAGAAAAACAGTAGGGGAGAAAAGACCAAAAAACCCATAAGCACAGCTATTGAAAGAGAAGTCTCTCCTTTATTCAAGTCCCCCTTCAGACACCTTTTGGTTTATTAATCTTCAGAGCTATAGGCAGATAGATCAACAGGGTTTGTGACAAGATAAGTTGCCACAACTCAGTGCACAAAAGTTACAGTAAATTTAGGCTGACAGCTGTGGTAGAGTCTTGATTCACACCAGTTTTAATGGCTTTAACATTAAAAAGTGCCTTTTTTTAATGCCATATTCAACAGCAATATATCAAAGCACTGTACCTAGAAAAATCTGCAGTAACCAGCTAGTGAATTATGCAGTTCATAAAAGGCTTTCCTCATGAAAGATGGCTTGATCTTGCAGGGGAAGACATTTTTCACTTACCGTTCTTGGGTTGCGGATGAATATCTTTGATCTACCAAATGAAAATTCTTCTGGAGGGATTTCCAATTCATTAAACAGTACCTCTACTCCAGCCCTAATAAGAGGTAAATGAGCTTAACAAACATGACCCCCAGCTCTAAAACTTCTTAGTTTACACATTCACAGATTAACTTATGGAAAGTATATGAAAGCATATTTTAAATTCTTAAAGAGTGCTTGACATAAGAAGATTGAAAACCTAACTCATTTGCTCACTGGTTATTTAGCTAAAGGCAAGAATAATCACTGTAAAGATTCTGAATAATTTGATGAAAAAAGAGCAATTTTTATTTAACATCAGCAATGGCCTAATTTTTCCTCTTACATCTATAATGATTTTACTTTAAAAAAAAAAGAAAAAAAGGAAGGGCTTTCACACCAACATCAAAATGTGAAACAAAGACTGACTGTGAAACAAATGCTAATGTTCCAAACTCTATGAACTGCATTTTATAAAAGTCAATAAAAAAGAAAAGAGAGAAATTGCACAGAGCTTTGAGAGGATTGTAACAATGCTATTGTTGTCAATACTGCACTTTCACCCTTATCTTGACAATCTAAAGATTTAAATTGTAGCTAAAGATGTTAATCCATTATGAAAGAAATTTAAACCACTCTCTTGGTGGCCACATGTAAAAAGAAGAGAAGTTCATTTGCCTACCCATGATGTCATCTGTAAAAATACATGTGAATACTATGCAATTTAAAATTACATATCCAATACAATTGATTTGCAAGAGGTATTATCTCATAGTTGTTCACCAATCATTAGATAAAATTATTCTTGAAAGGACAGAGGAAGATTGTATCACTGTCTTCAAAGAAAGGGCTGTTCCTACACTTTGAAAGTTGTTTATTAAAGATAAATGTCCTTCTGATCGTCCCAGACCTCCTCACCATTTTGATTCCACTTCAGTATCTCACTCTCCCCCCCTCTTGCCCCTTCTTTCAGGCCCAAATCCGTAAAGACTGAAATATATTCTAAACACAATGTGCTCTCCTTGCTCACATGCAAAATCTTTTCCATTACTAGATCAGTTCATCACTAAAATCGTCTCCTTTGCCAAGTCACTGTAATTTTTAGCCTACTGAAAAGTATAGGTTTCCTAGTGAATGAACTCATCCCAAATCTGGAATGACATGCTAAGAAACAACATGCAAGGAAAACATTTGAGCCACCATGGATTAGTTTTTAATATACTTTTAAAATACTTGAAAGTTAATATAAAAAAAATCATAATGTGTAAAAATGCTAATTTCAATCGTTGTAAAGACAGGTAAGAATACTGATGCTTTCCTACCTGGCTGGCCCTCTCCAGTGGGGCCACGTTTGCTTGCACAGCATTTTGTACCTTTCTAGGCAAGGCTCATACGCCTGCCTGAATGCATAACCTGCTCTTCTGACCCGGACATTCTCCAGAAGACCAAGGTAGCGGATCTGGTGGCACACCAGGGCATCATTGAAAATGTGTGCAGCCTTTTTGTCATTGGGTTTGATGCACCTGGACAGGGAAATGAACAGGGACACTTGTTTGCAGCACTGTACATGTCAACAACTATTACTATGAGTTTAAACCACAGATTTCAATAGTTTATCTTTGAATATACAGATTTTTTAATTATTATTATTTTTTAAATTTGACAAACATAAATTCACCAAAGCTTTGCCACAGAGTAATTTACCTGATGTAGTTTGGATTTTTTGTCTGAAGATTTTTCATCAGGGTAGCAACCGACGCCTTGAACTGTGAACCTGCCGTTGGTGGTCTCTTTAGATTGATCTTAGCGGGGTTACCTTCTGGGAACAATGCTTTGATAAGAGAGTGACTGGCCTTCCACATGGCCTGGGATAGGTCACGGTACAGAAGATCATTATTTTTGTCAACAAATCCTTCCACCTGGTACATAACCTAAACGATACAGAAGAGTCTCATCAGAGCAAATTTTGAACTGTAACATAGGCTGGTTCAAAACTGAAACAAGAAAATTATTTCTCCTCCTTTCTCACTATCCAAAACAAATGAAGGACAATTCAGCTTTCATTTTAAACATCTAGAAGACCTTTTGTTGGATAAAATTTCTGTGAACATGCTTCCTGAGAACGATGCATCTTCTCACACTGCTAACAGTTCCTTGTGCTGATCAATTCCAGTTTCTGAAATGGAAAAAACCCTTCCTCCATGATAACTCTGATACCCCACTGCTTGCCCCAAAACAACCTTTTTTTGGCTGACAAAAGGTTTTCTATCAGTCTTTTGAATCACAACAACAAAAAAAACCCTTTCCCTTCAAAGTACTTGTGCTGATGTTATTTGCCTGACCAAAACAAGATATGAAGTATCACCTCTTGATATTGCAGCAGCAAGCAGCTCTCTGTGCAGTCCTCCAGGGACGTTATTTTAAAGGACTTTTACCAGGAAAACAGTCCAATTACAACAAGCATGAATGCAAAGCTCTAACCTTCAGCTGGAGACCCAGGAGGCATCCAGGTGAACTTCATGCAGATCTCAGATTGCTATGGGCTTTTTTAATTTTTGAGGGTAGGGAATTTAGTTTAATTAATTGTGACAAGTCATCTGGATGGTAATACAGATTCTTCAGCCTTGTGATTTCACAGTTCTGTGTAGCTACTTATTATGTATACAGAATACTGAGTAAAACGAATACTGACAGAGCCATATGTTACACAACAGCAAGTGACTGTGAACTCAGGTGACATTTTTCTTTGGAGTACCTGTTTCTGTTTCTGGAAGGTGGGGTAAATGCCACTACTGAAAAAACTGTTCATATGAACTTTGCTTTTATTTCATAGAAGGAGAGTCAAGCTTTTGTTGTCCAGTGACTAGATCAAAATGTTCTCAGCTGAGGATGGAAAAACAACATTCCTCCCAAAATAGGAGGAATTCACTGACTGCTCCATTGGGTAAGTGAATGCCAATAATGATTGAAGACCCTCCCTGGCTGCTAAGACACAATCTGTTTGCAGTCCTTCTCAAAACACTTATTTTCAATTTGCTTTGAAATTTGACAACCAAAGTATTAATCTCTGATAAATTATATGCAATTACAAAATCTTCTTTAGCAAATACATAAAGATAACGAATGGCTGCCTCAAAGGCTGAAACGAAATTTCCAGCACTGTTTTGAATGAGCAAATTATCAAGGTATTCAAAAATGTAAAATTGAGAAAATGTTAAAAACTAGGGAAGTATTTAACAGTCCTAGGAAAATGAAGCACTTTCCCAACATTATTTACTCTGCGAAATTAACAGCTCAGTAGATTCAAACAAGAGGTATAGTTTCAACCCCAATGCTTATTTCTTACTTTTTTAAAAATAAGTTGTCTTCTTTTTACAAATTCAATGATTTTGATTTTCAAAAAAAAGTCATGCTGAATTATACATCAAAACCTGTTAGGCTTGTATTTATTCATAGTGCTTATGTTGTAAAAATCAAATACATTTGCAAGCCCTCTGTGTTGCCTTCTCTTCCATCTGTTTAAACACACACCCTGTCAAAATAAACTAAGTTCCTTCAAATGTACAAAAACTCCACTTTCTCACCAACATGACTAAGGACTTCAGCTAGTTCAGTGGCAAAGAACATATTTTCAAAAATATCCTTCAGATGTGTGTGAGTTTTTGTCATTCTAAACAACATTTTTTTTCAGAGACCTAGAAGCACAAGCAGTTTACCATCAAAGCATGTAGGACATCTCTCTCCTTTGCCAAAAGGAGAATAGCCCTTGAGTTCAGATAGAGCTGCATGATCTCTGAAAACCTTCCAGCCCAAATCATGAATGGCTTAAAACAGAAAAGATTTTTTTGATGAACTGTTGATTCAAACAATTCTCCTCCATTGCTGTAACATCATTTAATGGCTGCAGAGCCTCCCCACTGTACCAAACCTGGACTTCGCACAGGTCCAACACCCTCCACATACCACCTACTCCCCTGCTTCACCGTGTACCTTGCCAGCGTAATGCTGAATCCTGAAGCAGCTGTGGGGCAAGGAGGTGTCGTTGAGGAACCGGGAGCACTTGCTCATCCTGCTCTCAAAATGCTGGTGAGTGGCACAGACTTGGTTCAGTTTTTCTAAAAAGGTGTCGTCAGTGACGGTTCCTGGTCTCAGGCATTCTTCATCTAGCATGGCCAGGATTCCAGTTTGGTTCTGAAGTTTGAAGACAAGACCTTTACTCTCTGTTTCAATCACATTTACATCAATGCACAAAAAGGAGATCACTGTCTCCTGTTTGACTTCTGCTACCCAGAAAAAATGTTCTTCAAGCCATCTCAAAGTTTAGCCAGTTCTCTTTTCCTCAGTCCTACTCCCAACAGATTTTTTGACTCTGTTGTTGAAGGACTGCTTCCGAGATCTTTATCTTCCAACTTCTTTTTACTTGGGAACTTCATGTCATTTACTCAGACTGTAGAAACTCCAGCTTAACTGAAAGTACCCAGTTTATGAGTAAAACGAACAAATGTTTCATACTAATGGTTAAAAACTGTTCTTTGCTGATTGTTAAGGAATTTTACCTTTCTTGCCACACTAAGTCCCTACGAAGTCCTCTTATCAGATACAAGCACTTGCTGTGTCTATAGCACACAGTAAAAAGTCATTGAGTTTTCAAGTTTCCATATAAAAAGAAGCGTTATTTACAACATAGCATGTGATATCTGCTATTGAAAACAGCACTAAATGTAAACATTTCAGAGTTCGTTTTTTTTTGTGTAGGTGCTGCTGAACATTTCTAAGAAAGTAATATATAGCCTTATAAAAAAATTCATAAAACAAACATTTACCATACAAAATAAGATGGCTAATACAGTGAGTGGCTTGTTTTATAAATCCAAGGTGCACAAGGACGCATACAGGTTTTAGAGCTAAATTCAAACCATGCATTAAAAAATTATTCAGAGATTCTTGAGTGTAACTTACATTTTCTATTAGGTCACAAATTATAGCATTGTTGAAATACTCAATGTGAGTCCATTCAATCCCCTGTAAGAAAAAAAATAACAATGTATGGACAGGAAAACAATCGAGGGAACTTTTCTTCTAGGCAATTTAAATTATATTCCATTTAACTGAGATACTACTTTTGATTTGAATTCTATATGCTTACCAATGTTTTATTTATTAAGAAAGAAATGCAATAATCTACTACTAACATTATCTGCACAAAACGACTGTCCCTGAGCGGCTGCCAAACCCACTCTTCATTCCTTTCCCCCACCCATGTCAGCTTCCCATGCACTCCCCTGGCACCCCGCCAGGCTGCTCCCTCCACCGCCCGCCCCAGCTCCGCTCTGCCTTCGCTCCCACTGGTTATGAGGAAATAAGACCATTGCACTGCAAGCATCTGAGATCCAAATTTCTAAGCTCTTAGTTGTTGGGGTTTTTTTTAATGGGAGGGAGAAAGATGGCTAAATTTAGGTAAGGCCATCTGAAAAATACAGAGTCTGGCTGTTGCTCAGATATTCCCTAATATCCTAATTATTTCGAGTATCAGCAATAAAATTTCCAGGATGAGATGCTAATGCTTCAGGAGGTAACACTGGTAGGGCAAAGGACTGGAAATGCTCTGTTTTTTCAGAGCATTTGAAATATCGCTCAAGAAGCAAATTGCAATAATGGTGTTTCAAAAGTTTTACCACTGAATGCAAAAAGAAAAAAGACATGCACAAACTTCATATTATCCTCAGGATTATAAGGCAGGAGCTTTATTCAAGTTTTAGAAATGTTTACCCAGCAAAATGGTGTCATCCAGTTTGATTATGGACAGCCTATCCCAGTGCCTATGGCTGTGAGCTGGTATTTTGTCTGAGCTTTGTATATCATGGGGAGTAATGCTAAAACCCGTTAAAACTTTAACTTGATGTACGCTCACAGAATAACATCAAACATCAGACACTGGACTCCAAAGCACATCTAAAAATTTACCAATAAATCTTACGCAGCTCCCTTCAATACTTAACTAAAAAACAAAACAAAACAAAACCAAAACCAACCTAGAACCAAAATCTATTTGCAGTTTCTTTAATCTTGCATGCTCTTGTTTCACCCACTCCATTTCCTTTTGAAACAGGATTAGCTGCAGCCACTGGTGGGGTGTACCCCAGATGCTGCTGCATAACCCAAAATACAGGCTGAGGGTAACGGCACTAATACCAGAAAGCAATATTAGTCTTCTAACAAATTGGCTCTTGCTCAGAACTGCCAGTCGTTGTTGCCAATGAGTGAGAGTTGGGTCTGCTTTATACCTGGAGAACTCATAATGTGAAACAAAACCAAAACCAACTTTCTTTTGGTTAATGTGAGTACCACACAGTCCTACACAAACATGCTCCATGCCAAAAAAAAAGCCTCTGTTCCCTGAAAGACAGTTCCAGCATGAATGCCTGTGTATCTTCATTACAAGGACAATGGGAAGAGGAGAGAAGGAAAGATCCATTAAGTGTTACCTCTCGGATGTATTCCTCCTGCTCTTCTTTGAGGGTAAGTTCAATGAAGATCTGCTGCAGCTTCTCATTACAGTAGTTGATAATGAATTGTTCAAAGCTGTTGTCCTGTCAGATAAAACATGTTTGCATTTGCTGTTGTGTAAACACCCTGCAACTCAGCTGGAGTAAGTTACTGCAGCAGCTGCAAGTCAACAAGCTGCTTTAGTAACAACTCCTTCCAGCTTTGCAATGCAATGGTTCGAGTAATATTTCATTGAGAAGGAGATTAGTTTGGAAATTTCAGACCAAATCCTTCCCTGAGGCTTTCTCCATTGAGAGGGACAAGAACTCTGTAGGTTTATATTTGCGATGCCTCTGTATCAATTCCTTGGTTCCTTGGGACAAGTCATAAGGAGCCCTGAGGTCTCACGGAATAAACAACAAAAGTTTTGCCTGCACTCATCTGTCCCCATGTGTAAAATGTAGTCTCCTGCATTAGCTCTTTTCACCCAGGCTCACTCAGCAGCCAGTGAAGCATCCTATTTCACTACAGACTGAGGCCCGAGCTGCTATTCTGGTGGCAGTGGAGCCTGGGTTAAGAGATCATTGACTCCAGAGGTCAAACCACCTCCTCCCTGCCAATGAACTGCTCCTGTAACTGCCCTCTGAAATGATGGGAATTAAAAGAACTTTATCAACCAAAAATTCTGAAAAAGGGTAACTCATATAAAACTGGGTTAGGGAGCAAGCAGGCACGTGGCTCATTGCTGAAAGGACCGGGGAAGGGAGCAGACCCCAGGAGGAGGGGTGGGCAGCGGGATGGCTGCTCGGTGACTGCAGTCGGGGCAGCATGCTCCATCCCAGCCGCACAGCAGGATGGCTGCAGGAGCAGGGCACATGTCAGCATCCAAAACTATGGCTGCTGCAAGCCCCTAAATACAAGAAGCCCTTGCACTCCAGCCAACGGCAGTTTTATGGCTCATGTCACCAGGACCAGGACTGCAGTGTAAAAGCCGTGCGTCACCGCTTCATCTCCATTATCTTAAATGGGTGCAGTTAGGAGGCCAGGTGCCCATTCTGAGAATCAGTTTAAAATGCCCCCTTCAAAGAAAAAGGGAGAAGCAGCTTCATCATTTTTTTACAGTGCTTGAAAGAGTCATTAATATTTTAAGAATTCCATGCATGTATCTGCAGAAATAACTGCAATCAAGAGTAATTTTGGATATCTGCTGCTGGTCTTCTCTTCTGGGCTTTGGGATTGTGAGGTTCCCCCCGCCTGCTCTTTATTCCCTCCCACTTTTTTAATAACTAGTCATCAAGAACACTTCGGTTATAGCCTGAAAATTTGCAGGACAAACCTCTATGCCTTTTTACACTACGAAATAAATCTGCTATACAATACCTGCAAAACTCAAGTTATGGTGATAAAATTTTTATGACTAAGGGCAGCTGCAATCATTTAAATGTTTAAATTAAGGATCTGGTTGCAAAAATGAGATTAAAAACACACAAGCAGATTAGAAAATATTGAGGTAGCACAAGATTGCTTTTGTCATTTTAGTTTAAGGTAAAGCAAAATCATAGCTGATCACCAAACCTTCTCAGCCACAAACTTTGCCCCTCACACCAATTGCAATTATCAATCAGAGATTGCAAAACTGGCATAGCTCTAGATGCGAAAGTTAAAATTTGGCATGCATCAAAGACAGCACTGCAAACAAGTCATACTTACTGAATTCTGTTGCAAAAAAAATTACATAAACTGCAGTCAGTACTTATGCTACTTCCATAACAACACAGAATGTATCTATTAGCATTTATTCGGCGTACCAAATAGATCAGTCATCTTATCAGTCTTATATTTGTATGTCACTGCAAATGTGAAGTACTACAAAAATTTTACGTGTTACTTCTTTGTAGATTAGTGTATCTTTAGATACTATTTCAAAGATTATCCAGTAAACCAAGGGACTGAGAGACATCAGAGTGTAACACAGAACAGCCTTCTTGCATTGTCATGTCTCTAAATCACCATGTATCTTTTGTCTCAAAAAGCCCTATATATATATGCGTGTGTGTGTATACATAAAACTGTTGCTATATAAATCTCAGCAAAGGGAAAGGGGAAGGGAGAAGAGAAGAGAGAGTACTGGAGGAAGAATGAGTAAAAGTTCATTTGACAAGCTCAGATAAGGCCATAATTTTAGATATACTGAGTCTGAAGTAAAAGGACCCCAACTGACACATCACCTTGGAAAAAAGGAAGGGTAAAACACTCTGCATCCTCCTGCCAGGCACACGCCACCCAGTGCAGAAAGATTGTTTCTCCAAACCATGTTATTCCAATTCCAAGGACTAGAGGACTTTTTTGCTCACATATTATACAGAGCCTTTGTCTTTAAAAGTGGATGGAAACTGAACTGCAAATCCATCCAAACCATATAACTAAAAGGTCATTAACAATCCAATGAAGTAACTGCTAGATGCTTTCCTGATTTGCTATGAATCTGTGATATTTATGGTTTGCCAAAGAAAGGCAAACCAAAATCCACAGAGTTCTTCACAAATCGTTCACTTTAAGCTATGAAATTCTATTTGACATTGCCAAGCCACTGAAAACTGCTATTCCAGAAAAAAAGTCATTGAAGAGCAGTTGCGATGTTGGTCTTTATGCACAATACAGAGCAAAAGGCTAACAGTTGATTACAGCAAAGAAAATGAGGAAAAATGTTTGAGATTACTGAACTTCTCAAAACACTTTCACCAGACCAGAAGCTATTCGATACACTTTTGAAAGAGGCTTTTCCTACAGGTTTTAAGAAACACTGTATGAAAAAACTATTAGAGTGCTTATCTCCAGACATATCTGAATATGGCAACAGAGATTCTGCGAGTTTATTCTCCCTTATTGTATGCCTATAATTTTTAACAGATTATAGATGAATGCTCACAAATCATAGATGAATGCTCACAAATGAATTGTCTCCCAATATTTTAATCAAGGCTCCTAGAAATTAATATGATATAACTACTAGGGATCTTAAGGACTTCTAACATTGTTTTTCAGAAGACAATGGAGAATGGTTAATATCAGTGACAGCACATCACTAATTCAGGAGAAATGGGCTGGGAGGGCCCAGACATCAAGAGACTGTACTTGCTCCTTATGCGGGCATTAAGCACCAAAAAGGGTTTTGATAAACACAGAAGCAGCATGGTCAGACTCAAAATTTTAGGAAGAGTTAGTAAATTCAAATAATCTTAGGAAATGCTAGGAAAAAAAAAAAAATTAAGTCCAGCACTTCTCAAAAGCTGGAGCGTGACTGCTTCCCTTCCTGGCTTTAATTCTGCACTTTAATGTTGAGAGCATCACTTCAATCCCTGCATTTTTATAGCAGCATTTCAAGCTATCCCTTTAAAACCACTGTGGAATACAAAATCTAACCTTTAGGGAAGAAAAAGCCACACTCTGTCTCTCATATTACATTAAAGGAGCTGGGAAACAGAATGTCACCTAAGACAGGCCTGAAGTCATGTCAAATTTATAGATACACATCAACCAAACAACTTCAGCTTATCCTCTCAATCTTTTATCAGGTGCAACAATAAATTTAGACAAGTAGAAAAATGCATTGACAAAAATCAAAGCCCACTTTATTGTGGTTTTCATTTCACAAATAATGGTGTCTTGCTTATACAGTTTTATACTTTCTCAATTAAGTTAAAAGTCTCTTACTGTTCTCAGGCAGAAATGTGGCCACATGCTGATGCTGAGTATCACTTCTTGCATTAGATTTACAAACACAAAATATCTAAAATAGGGCATTTTCTTATGAAAACCCAGCTACCTTCTAACTCTCTCTCTGCACAGAGAATTTAAATTAACTTTTGGGTACCCAGAGTCCAGTGATTTCCAGAGACACTGAGGCAACTAAGATACCTACTTAAAACTGAAAACTGGGCACTTTTCCATACTAGTAAGTAAGAATAAATTCTTATCTTCCACCTGCCTAATAAAGTTGTAGTTTAAGTGTTACATTACCTTGTGTCCTCTAAACTTCACTGGTTTCCCCAAATCAAGCATATGTTATTGATTCAAATCTACAGACTCAGCTATATTATCAGTCACACCTATACAAGGTGTTTTTCAATATTTCCTCTTCCTTCTTAATCTTTCATCACACCAGCTCTTGTTCCAAGCCGATTCAAAAAAATCTACATATTGCTTAGCGTACAACCACACTGACAAAACAGCATTCAGCAATGCCTTTTCAAACACCATATATGAACATGTACAACTAAAATATACATAAGAAGTATTTAAAGGAAAAGCATTATTTACAACAAAACCTAAACATTTCAAATCATGAGACTGTCTGTTGAAATCAACAGAACTGATGCCATTAAAATGAACTTTGTGATCAATATGCGGAGGGAAAAAGACACGCAAAAACTGATGCTTATATAGCCCCGGAAAGTAACTTTTTTCAACATCAATGCAACTCCAGGCATCAGAAGCCTCTGACCTCCTACTGACACAGGCAGGTGATCCCAGGTAGTTCCATCAGGTCCCTACACCACTACTGAGGCTGCTAGACAGCAAAAGTAATGATGATAAAAGACCAACACACTCACTTCACTGAGATGAATGGTGGAATGAATGGTGAAACCAACCAGCAAATTTAATTTATATACTACTGTGGTGTCTGGGGATAGGGATTTCTATGTATGACCACAGAAGCATATGAGTTTATGAGATGAAACTAAGAAATATAAATGCTAGAAAATGAAAATCAGCAAAATGGGGAAAGTGCATTTAAAGACAATTTAAAAAGACACTTTTTATTTTAGAAAGCAATGAGCTGCAGGTGACTCATAACAGTTTTAAAAAAAATTTTGCAAAGTTAGTGAAGATGCTATCAGTATCTATCCCTTACTTTTCTGTTTACATATACAAACATTCGAATAATCAAACTCAACTGGAAAATATCTCACGTAAACTTGAATCAGCTCAGTGCTTTTGTATAAATACCTCTACAGGCAAAGAACCAGAGAAGCATATAATTTAACTATAAATATTCCAAGTAGATGTAACCAAACTATGTTTCAGTGTATCTAATGGAAGCAAGAAACATATAAACTGAAGCTGCAGGGACTATCCCTTTTCCATATTTTCATAGCACAATCAGCTTCGGTCCTTATTGATGCCACTGGTACTGCTAGAGAACCAGGCACTCTGAAATCCATCCTGCTCCCAGCTGCGGTGTCTGGACACGCAGGTCTAAACCAGATTTGGAGTTAAACAAGCAAAAACCTAAAGTGAAGCCAGTGCACCCAATGCATGCACCATGCACAGGAAAACCCGGGTACAATCACTTCAACAAACTCAACCTGATAGACTGCAGTGCTGGAACAACAGGAATTGCAAATAGGCAAGAACCTACTGTCTGATCATACCCATTCCTCTACCAAGACAGAATAGCTGCTGTAGGGCAAAATGTTATTCTCACAACCTGAAGCAGAGCATTTGTGTATATTTGCTCCAGTATTTCAAATATTTCCTCTGTTGAAAAGAGCCAGACAATGGGATTTACTTCATAAACCTGCCTTTTGCAAAATAAGCCTCTCTAAATACCTAAATTATAATGTGATTAGTTAAATGGTGATTAATTAACTTCCTGGGATGCACCTCTGCTTCTGAGCATTCTAGCACTTAAGGAAATTATTGCTTTAACTGTATTTTAAAATCTCCATAGCTCCCAGGAGTCCAGTGAAGGGTCCCTCTCTGTAAAGCTCCCCTCTTTTGTAACACTTGCCAGCAGATGTAGTTGATCAGTTATAGATTAAAAAAAAAAAACAAAAAACAAAAAAAAAAAAACAGAACTACTTTTTCAAAATAGATTAAAAAAAAAAAACAAAAAACAAAAAAAAAACAACAGCTCTCCTTTTTCACACTAGTCTGGGATTTGCCCCGTGCGGTCAGATTGAACAGAGGGCTAGGTACGTGCATTTTGGCACTACCACTTGCCAGTATATGATATGCTGATGAGCATCAGAAAAGGGTTGAACAATTTTGAGAAGAAAATCTGTTGCAAGGTAGAGCACCTAGAAAAGGCAGCTGGAAAATACCATCTGGAGATTAAGGAAACTACCAAAACAACAGATATCCATGGCTGAGTTAAAGCCGAAGTCAAGACACAAAAAAAGGATCCCCAGAGCCTAAAAGAATTAAAAAAAAGAAAAAAAAAAGACATCCTGATAAGCCCATTTTCTCTGTATGATTTTTTTGTTCTCTAATAAGTAATTTTTCTAGCAAATAACTAGACTCTTCTCCAGTAAAATCATCCTGGGGGGGGAGTTGGGGAGAAGTCTCTAGGCCAGCAGCAACCTCTCAGAGCTCAGCATACTCTGTAACTGTAATTGCCTTCATGTAATGAACATGATATAAAAAGGCAAAGCAGCTATTTGGCAACTGGATGAAGCTGTCATATAAGTTTATGGTAAAAGTGAAAATACCTTCCCAATTTTTTCATGCCATAAACATCTCAAAAAGGTATTTTCAATGCTTACCCCCTCCTTATTTGGTTACTTCCCTCTAAAAACAGACAATTACCACAACTGTGAACATGTTAAGGTCATGAAACTGCATTCTTCGTAATTTTTAACAGATTCCCTCAATAAAGATATTGGCATTTTATCAATGCCTAGATGACAGTTTACATACCACATGCAGTATGACCAAGCTTCTTTCCATCACCACAGGGGACTTCTACACACAAGAAACAAGCTAATTGCTGTAAATAAATAGAAGCACTATCAAAGTGCATCACAGGCTGTGAGAAATGGACCTGGTTTTACTGCTGGGTGTCTTGTTTGGCTCTTCTGTTGGTGGTATTGTTATACACTGCTGGGTTTTATGCAGAATGGAATGGACACTGACACATCTTTGCGTGCTCTTGTGTACCTGGAGCAAAAGGAGTTGGTAAGATGCTGTCTCCAAAGACAAGGCATCCACACCACCTCAGGTCAACCCTCAGCAGACGCCTGAAGGACAAATGGAAACAGCCCCTCTCTTTCTGCAGCCTTTACTTTCGCAGCTTTGTCCCCGGTGTATCCCCACTTCTCGTCAGGCTAAAATACACAGAACAAACCGCTCCACCAAGGGATTGAACAGAAGGCACTCACACTCTCAACCTGTCTTCTCAGGGCCTGGCAAATTTCAAGAATAAGCCTTGTTTGGCAGTCTTAACATTCATAAAACTGCACTCCAAATCATTAGCTTCATCATATGGACCAGCTACATAGTGGCGCCTGAAAATTCAGAATAAAGCCTTTAAGCCAACAAGCACAGACAGACATTTTTATCTCTGGAGGCTAGGCAGGATGAAATATTCACACTTGCTCCACGACATTCATTTTTACATAGCCTAGCTCTCGTCTACACAGGAAATTCAGACAACAGAAAATTAAATGTCCAAACCAAACAGAATGAGTCTTCTGTCCCTCTCTGTTAAAACCTGCCAGGCCCTCAGCCATCTGCCTTCTACAGCCTTCATTTCTTTTTCATACACCCCACCCCTTCCACAGCCCCACCCTGACATTTTGCAGAGATGCAGAAACCACTCCTGCCCAAAAATACAGAATCAAACACAGAATAAAAGGGACCAGCCCTAAACCTACACCAGGAAGTGTGCAATCAAGCTGATCCTGAAATTTGCAGTGCCACCAACCATCATCCCCACCCCACCTCAAATCCCAGCCCAGGCTGCAGACTGACTACACATGCAGCTGCTCAGAAAGGTGGATAAACCTACTTGCCACATTTAGTGTCAGGCTTCAGTCCATTGCTCAAGCTCCAGCAGTGTTACACAACCAACCTGGTCCTATAGCCTGCATTTTTACACTGATCCTAGTCCCTGAATCCTTGCCCATAGACAATTACACAGAGACACACAAAATTTCAGCATTTTGCTTTCAAAACATTCAGTCCCAGCATGCAGCTTACCGCAAAGGGCATGGCAGGATTCAAAAATAAACACAGCTTTACAGCACCTATTTTGTGGATTGTTTAGCCAAGCTTGTTGTTGACATTTGCCAAACCCACGGCGTCTGAAGATTATCGATAGATTTAAATTCCCTAATCTGAATTTTTGGACAGCCAAGTCCTTAAATCTGCTTTCTTGGATAGCTTTTGGATTTGTCTGAAAAATGAGGTTTGTGCTTGATAAAAATACTAGTGGAAACCAAATCCCAAAGAGTATCTATCTGCCAGTGTTATCAACACTCCAGAGTTTTTCCTTTGCTAAGTTTCAAGAAACCTCCAGTTACTTCATCTTAAAATACAGCAAATTGTAGAAATTACAGCAGACAGTAAATAGCCTTTCAAAAATAGATGAAAGAAATCCCACTTATATAAGCTTCAATTTGCATGTAATAGACCAAGATTGCTATTGTCATCAGAAGGTAAAGTGTAGGATCTTTCAGAATGGTAAGTCTGGATTTCTTTACTCTTCTTATAGGAGGAATTGTAGGATGATCTAAGGAATAAGGAACAGGGATAAGGCCTGTCGTGGGTTAAGCAGAGGAGAGTTAATTTTTTTTTCTTTTTTCCCTTCTCTTTATAAATAGCTAGCAAGAAGCTATGTTTTGGATTCCTGCTCAGGAGAAAACTGATACAAAAAGAACATTTATAGTTATTGCTAGGTTACTCTCAAGGACAAAATACATTCAGCCTCTCTCCTCTCCATAGACAGAGGGAGGGGGGAAGAGACAGTCTGGCTTCTAGCTTGGGATTTGCTTTTAGGTCAAGATTGAGAAGCAGACTGACCAATTATTCCATCCCATGCACGTCATACCCAGTATATAGGTGAGGACCCTT
>VZTO01014996.1:62498-129344 GCA_013400615.1 Syrrhaptes paradoxus
ACTGTGTATTACATTGCATATTTGTATATAGTATTATTTCCAATATTATTGTAGTTTAGTTATTAAATTGTCCTTATCTCAACCCACGAGTTCTCTTTGCCATTTACCTCTTTAATTCTCTCCCCTATCATTGGGTGGGGGCGGGGACTGTGTGAGCGGGTGTGTGTGGTTTGGCCCCCAGCCAAGGGCCAACCCGCCACAAGGCCCAAGAAATGTTGTCTGCATTGCCCATTATGAAACAAAACAAAAATCTCAAAAACATGTAGCAAGCTAATGTTTCTGCAGTGGAAGCAGACTAGTCCACAGTGTATTCCAATAACTTCCAAGTGAGAACATCAGGATGAAACAGGTAAACTAGAACATCATTAGTTTATTCTTTCAGCAATCCTGAGGTGTAAGCATATTAAAAGGAAAAAAAATAAACAAACCTAAAACAGAACACCCTTCAGTAAACACGCATCTTGCTACTTATTTCAAATGGTATTAAGCTTCATGTTCAAATATTTAGCATGTATACAAAAAAACTCCTACTACACCTTCTATGTTTTTTGATACAAGGTACAAGGACACTTTAGGTCAGAGAACACACACTAATGATAAACCTCTCTGCTTCCTGAGTAGAAACACGATTAAAGGAGGCCTTTATACCTTCAGCATATCAAATAGCTTACAAGTTTAAAATGCCCAAATTCATAGATAAAGACATCTTTCAAATATATTTTTGCCAAAAAACATTGTTTCTAGAGATCATTAGTTCCAACCTTCAAGAACAGACATGGAAATCAAAATCTGACTTAAGAATTAGGTTCAAGAAGGAACTGCACAGTTTTAGTCCATAGTTTTAAGTAATTTATAATTAGATGGATATGGTTACTGCCATGAGCTACACCACAGCTAATATTTTGAATGTTTAGCCATTGTGTTTACAAATGTACCACACACTCCAAATTCCACTATATTTTTAATGCTATAAATCTTGACATTATTGAATTTTCTTTGAGTTACTATACTGTACAATGTTAACATTTCATTTGTTTATTGATGGGTTTAATAGAGTTATTTTCAAACATATTTTTTGTGAAGTGTTTACTTAAATTCTCAACAATAATTGCTTTTTGTAAGCATTTTCTCAAGATTCTTAATAATTTTTGTGAGATTCGATCACTTGATACAAAACTCAAAAATATTTGGCAGGCATCCTCTTAGCTGACCTTACTACATGATATCCATTCAAGTGACTATGAGACCAGTTACACTTCCACTATAGTGTTCATTACAGAATCATTTTACTCAATTTAAGGACTACAACATAACATCACCTTTTGTTCTAATTAGAGATGTACAGAAAATAAATTTTCTCTTGCCTTGAAAAAACATCTTTGCTTTTGATTCAGTTGAGAATCAGTCAGCACTTTCTGATTATAAAATTAACCTGTCTGGAAACAGACGGATGGCTAAGAGTGGGTGGTACTGTAAACACAGTTGATTTTGAATTTTTAATGTATTGTTTTTCTGTCATTCACCCTTTCAATTACAGTGCTGCCACACAGTCCCAACACCGGTTACTGTACTAGTTACCTCTAGAAACCTAAACCAATCAAGTTTCTTTTCCAAACATCTTAAAATTAAAATACAGCATAATACAAGCTATGTATGCTGCTGGCATACTACCTGAATCCCATTTTGACTGTTCAGAAATAATTCTATTTATTTCTGTCATGCTGAACCAACCTGCTTGGCTAGTGCTTTCACCATAGGTCTTAACTTATGAGAGGAACAGTCCAGTCTTGTGTGAACGTACGGATGAATTTGATCCTCTTGAGTCACAAAGCAAACCTTTCGCACCTTTTCCAGTAGAACCAATATTCAGTGTTTAAAGGACTGAATAATAACTTCCTGCATTATTTTAGAGCTTTTGAGTTTGTATGAATTGGGAAAGCTACACTGTAATTCAGTATGCAAGGTAAGTGAAGAGCGTTGTTTTCTCATTTTTCTTCTGCAAAACTACATCTCCTGTACTCATCTACTTTTATGACCTTCTAAGATGCTAAAACTCCTAGAAAAAAAATTACATGTGCAAAACAACCTTGTTTCTGCAACACCATCTGCACCAGCACAAATATGATTACTCAGTTAGTGCGTGTGCTAGCACAAACTTCCGTCTTCCGCCTCATCCTACATGTTTATCCTTAATCAAACACAAAAGAGCCAGTGACAACAAGAGTCCTGCCCAAAGATGCCAATGGTACCATTCCAGTGTCCAGCTTTCTAAAGGTACGCCAAGGACCAGCTCCAGAGAGAGATCTGTCACCGAGATCTGCATTCAGCCACCTGACCACTTACAACATATTTTCATAAATGTGCTCCTATGTTTAATGCAAACAATACAAGTTAGCTTAATAAACCCTTTAAGCAAGTCCCAGCTTTGTTTTTCCTCTTCATAGAGGTATTTTGATTTGCACATACTTTGATGTTGTACTTCTTAAATAAAACTTACACCACCCTCCCATATGTAATTACTCATCTGGATTATTCCCATCTTCTACACAGTTAAACACACTCCTGGATTTTCAAGGAGGATGTGGGGAAGTGAGTAAGGACTGCAAGGTTTCTGATTTTTCTCCCCAATTTTGTTTCTAGTTTAACCATTATATACAGTTTCCAACCAAGACCTATAAATCTCTTAAAATAAACCATCAGAGTAAGATTTATGAAAACGCCCTCTCCCAGGTGTTCTCTAACCCAATTAAAAATTCCTCGTTGATTGTTTTTGATTCAGAATACCACCAGTCTAAAAATGCTACCATAAACAAACAGCGATGAGACACTGATCGTTAGCTCGGAATCAGTTCAGAATATTTATCTAAGTGAACCAGAAATGGATGAAATGGAATATAATTCCGTATTTAACTTTGACAGGAAAAAAAAACATAGCAGTTTTGTTGTGTTTTCTAAAGGATACACAAAGCTTGTTCAAAGCCATCCACAAAATGGCTAAGGGCAGAACTGACACTGCCAGAGTTTCTCTTATGCTCAGAATGTATGTCACAACAAAATATATTTAGTTTATACATCATAAATATTTATTTACCTGTTATGTAAAAATACAAGTTGGGCTTTCATACATTTTTGTTTCATTTGCCAAACATGCAAAGACATCTCTCTTTGGCTTACTTTTCCAGTGTTTTTTCGTCAGGAATGACACACTTGATTCAAATTACCTGTATTCTGATTACACATTCATGAACTACTCTATTAAGCCATAATAACAGCTCTCTTTTTAAATGCTTACCATTATAAAGGTCTTACCTCAAAAATTTCAAAGCCATAGATGTCCAGCACGCCCATTACCTTCTTTCTCACTTTTGTTTGTGCCTTTCAAAAAAATTAAACATTGAGTCATTCATCTGGGAATCAAGAAAACTAATGTATTTCATAAGTAGGCTGTCATATTCCGTAAACTAAAATGTTAAGTATGGTTTCCCAAAATACACTTAACATGACTATTTTCATAAACCTAAAAAAAAAAGAGCAGACAGGAATCTCTTGAGCTGTGATACAGTTATTCACTTGTACCACATGTAACACTATACGATCATGAAAAACAAAATAATACAGTTTTACTGTCCACTTTAATTTAAACGATTTCCATTGATTTTTTACAAGCACAAAACAACAATACCTTAATGCTCTCATTGATTCTGGTAACAAGCCAAGAAAACAGCCGACTGTACAAATTCTTTGCCAGAGCATCACGGGCATAATAAGCCTAAACAGAAGAAAGAAGAAAAATGTTAAAAATGCTGGGCTAATCCTGAACTTCTTATGTTACTCTTGTATCTTAAAGGCACTATGGAGAGAGTGAAAATGGCTTGAGCTGCAGTGTCACCAGAGGCGGGGCAGGGGTGCCAAGACACTCTGGCAGTGTCGGTGGCTGGCTGGTGCATCCCTCTGCCTTCCTGGTCACGGGCTGGCTGGAACAGCAGCCACAATCAGGGCCCTTTGATTCCCTTCCTGCTCATCCGGATATCCTCTAAAGACTCTCATTCCCCATCCTAATCCTAAGAAAAGGGACTTGAGCAGCTGCAGCTGGGGAAACTGCTGGCCTGAGCTGATGAGACACAGGTGGCAATCCCACTGGCTCTGCAGCATTATAGCAGGATAAACTCACATTGGCAGCAAAAGTTCTGCAGCAGCCTGGGGCATAGAACTCACACGAAATTACACCAGATGCTCTAAACAAAACCAGTCTGCCACAATACTTTCAACATGCATTTTGTACAGAACTTTTTTGATCCTCTGCAACATTTTCCTATCACTCATCTTTTTGAAGTAATTCATACATAAAAATAAAATATCTGGTGTATTTGAACATTTGGAAACTGCTGAAGAGAAACACACTTAACGCTGGTGGCGCATTTTATTCAGTACAGCCTATTAGTTGTAGTTTTTATTTGTGTAGGTGTGGTTTAGTCACGTAGAATAAACTGACACTCAAAATTATACTTTCCTTTAAAATCAGGACCACTTTTTACCTGAGCCACATTTAGTGTTGTTGAAACTTTCTCCTGCTTGGCTTCAACCGTCCGAAAGCTGAAAGCTCTTTCCAATACGGACTGGTCTATACCTGTCAGCTCGCAGATTTCCTTGAGTTCTAGCATGAAAAAGGAAAGTGTAAATATAATAAATACTTTTGTATTGCTGCTTTTTCTTCCCCCAAATTATTAGTTTTTTAAGTAGTTCACTATTTTCCCCAAAGAGGTTTTCTTCAACAGAAACATCCCCAATGCACACTGCCCCCCTACCCTGACAAGCAAAGGGGTTTTTAAAATAATGCGCAGCATGAGGAAACAGGATCCATTGAGTTATTAGTTTTGAAAGCACTTTGTTTTGGTTTTTTTGAAAACTTTTTCTGCCACTTGTCACAGACTACTTTTCATGATGAAAAACTTTCAAATGAAAATAAATGAACTTTCAAAGTGTATCAACTGCAAAAACATGTCCAAATGAATCTGACATTACAGACAGAAATACTCTACTATAAAAGAACAAAAAGCCCCCACTGCAGAATAACCAAGCAGAAATGCATAGTACCACTTAACATTTCAGAAGAAAGTGCTAATAATGTGGGAAAAAAATAAAATAATAATTTTTGGAATTTCAAACAGAATGATTGAAATTGCACAGAACTCAACTCATATTTGCCTGTGGGTGAGTTCTGGAAACAATCTAATTTAATTCATCTGTAAGGATATTTTATGTCTACAGAGATGACAAAATTAATAATGACTTCAGACAAATTGGTGTTTTTCTTCTCATCACTAATCTCATCTTACCGTTTTTATCTTTGATTTTACTTTCATCTAAGCCATTCACACGAGATTCAGGCTTAAATTCAATATTGCCCAGTTTCAGAACGGCTGCCACCACTTCAAAAATAGACTGTGTTTCATGATCCATAAAACCAACAATCTGCATTGCATTCTGTAAAGGGGACAGATAAAATTATGAGATAAAAGAATCTACATTCAATCAGATCATACTTGCAAAATTCACCATTTATCTGTATTAGCATAAATTAGAAATGTTTTATGAACACTTTTGCTACAAAAAGAACATGACATACTTACTATGCTGAGATAAGTAAGTTTTTCAGTATAAAAGACAGGTTACAGAAGATCTGGTAATCAAGCTGGCATGTCAGGCCAGCATACTTCCAGGATTCATTCAGTTTATGGGTTTCTAAATGCAGTGCTTTTTTTTTAGCCACTTAGTTTATAATTCAACCGAATTTTTCCGTGGTCAAATGAACAGTTATTGCTGTCTTCTTGGTCCACTCTATTGCCCTAAAAACCAGTATCTTCTAGAATCTAAACTTGCGTACACTGGTTAACAGGGTCCTGTATTTTTCTTGGCCCTCAGTACAAGCAAAAACTTCATGGTTAATCATCTTGGGAACTATCCCAGCCCTGTTTTTCTTTGAACTTGGTCAACATCACCTAGTTCATGAAGCTCAGTCACTGCCATCATCAGCTACTACAACAATATAACCATCTCCATGATGGGTGTGGGCTTTTTTTTTTCCCCCTCCCTTTTTTCTTTTTTTTTCTTTCCTTTTTTGTATTCCCACTAGAATAGTCCAGAAACTTGGTTCTTTGTATTTTCCAGTTGTAGCTGAGCTTCCCTGTGCAAACATGCTATACCCTTGCCCAGACCGAACAGCCAGACTGAGGGCATATGAACCCTGCATTAGTGTTGAGCTCTTTTGGGGTTTACACCCAACCCCTGTTGCTCCTTACCCTAACTGTTCTGAAGTTTGCAGCATCATCCACTCCATTCACTTTGGCAGAATCAAGGCCCAGGTAGTTGTATCTGCTGAAATCCCGCTCCAGTTTGAGTTTGCCTAATAAATCAAATAAAAATATCATTATTAACAGCATTCTTGTTAGTAGCTCATTTATCCCAGAAACACTATGGTCAAGAACTGTCATCAGTAATAGGATTAAGTTTTCTTTAATAGTCTTTTAATTACAAGCTTTCTGAATAAGAATAGACCTTCTTCTTTGTTTATAATACATTGAAAGGCCAATTCTGACTCAAGATATCTGGATAATACATAACCATGGATTTACTTCAGGTGTTATTATTGCCACTACCACCAATAATTTGAAAAACAAATCAATATCACATTTCCCACAAAAGAAGATGAGCATGGAACAGCACATTAAATATAAAGAAAACTCATGACTGAAAATGGCAAAACAGCAACACTTACAGAGGAAGTCTTCCGATGCACCAGACAGTATCTGATAAAAAATGTGAAAGTTTCTTTCACCTCTTGGCTGCTTAACCACACGAGACTTCTCTAGCAGATCTAAACAAGCAAACAAAATCTCACAGGTCAGAGAAAGATTGTTGGAGCAAAACACTTTAATAATAATATAATGCCCCGTTGTTTTCTACTTCATTGCTTTACATCAGCATCAGCAAATTAGAAGATGATAAATGGTAGGCACAAACCTTAACACCATGTATCAAATTAGTACATATTTCTCAAATAAGTTCTTTGAGCAAGCTGTAAGCCCAGTACACTTCTTAATGCTGCAGTCTATGAGCTGCAATTAAACTCAGGTCAGGGAGGCAATGTGCTTGAAAGATGTTAACCAATTTACAGTACCACACAAAATTAAGGTTTGGTGAGAATCTTTGTATGGATGAAGTTTTGAAAAGAACCCAGGAAAGATGGGTAAATGAACGGGGGAAGCCAAATAAAAAGAAAATCTAAGCTGAATACTCATGTAGCACTTTGTGGTCCTCAGGTGCATCAGAGTATGAAATGACTCCCAATGGGACTGACATAACCTCCATCATAAGACATTTAAAGTGATGGAAGAGCTGCACTTTGGAAAGCATCACTGCACCAATGGAGTCGTTTGACAAGAAGATTGCTTTGTTCACTGCTGTTAGTGACGGGCACATTTCTAAGCCTTACCAGTAAGGGTAGGAATCTGGGCAGACAACAGAAGCAGACTGACTTGTAACACATAGCAACACTCAGATTCTACATCGTATTTACTATGGAGGTGGCAATACAAAGGTTGTTCAGCCTGTACCGCACTGAAAGGCTGTGGTCCTCAGCACACTACAAGAGGGGAGAGGGATGGAGCAAGAGAACTTCTAGACACCCATCAGTGTCACTCACTCTTCTGTACAAAAAAAAAAGTTTTTCCTTCCTTTCTCAGGGGCAGACAAGGGCTCCACACCATTTTTCCAGATAGCAAACCCACAGTACCCAGCATACAGTTTCTCTTAAGCTACATAGATTCAACGACATGAAGACAGAGACATTCAGTGCCTCATTCCATTTTACTGAATACCTCCCCTGTGTGGCTACCATAATATCTGACGTATGTTCTACTGCACCTTTCCTCAGATTTCCATTTCTGCTGAAACTGAGCGCATTTAGTCTTAGCAATCTGGAAACTTAGAGGCAACGCTCAGGGCAGGCTCCGTTGTGCTGCAAACCCCCCTCCAGCCTCGCTGTGGAGGAGCAGCTGGGGAGCAGATGCCCCTGCTCTGGGCTGCAGCCCCCATCTCCACCAGCGTTCCAGCACATCAGGGCTCAGCCTGAGTGGCAGCATCTGCCCTGGAGTTTACTCCATGAATAGAGGAGCAAGAAGGAGTGCAAGAGTGTGTATTTTCGCTAGCTACAGGCTGCACATTGTGCCTGTGTTGCCCACTGTTATCACCTAAGCTTATACTCTTACCGAAGATCAAACTTCAGCCAACAAAATTACACAAGCTTTAGGAGGCCCTCTTCCAAATAAACTACAGCAAGATGGATTCAGAAACTAATTTCTGCTCTAATAATTAGCCAGTGACAACAACAACAACATTCAGACAGTCTTCTGGTTGGCTTACAGTAGGACAAGTTTCAAATATTTCACAGACTAGCTGAACTATGTAATTCCATAAACACGCAATTACTCGAGAGAAGTGCAACCACCATAGAACATGACAGTGAACGTAGCTCCCAACAGCCAGAGCATCTGATCGTATGCAGACAAATACCTCTTCATCATCAAATGTGTCATGTGACTGCATCAGACCATTAGCCTTGTTTGAAGAGCCATTTGTGTTTTTGTAACTCATTAACCCTACAGTCTCCTTCCTTCCAAAGGTGGCCCTGTGTCAGCACCCAGAAGTTTTGTACATCCTGATGACAAAAGTCCACCCAAGACACACCCAAACAGGTGGTTGTCCCATATTACCAGCAGCTCATCTTTACATTAGGATGGGGCAGGTTACAGATTTCCACTTTTACTTTCTCCATTTTATTGCCTTTTTTTTTTTTAATCACAGATGACTAATATCTGATGAGTGATGCTGCATTGGAAAGGCACAGATCAGAAGGTGTAGTTCTCACCAGCAGTCTAATGCGCAGCCTCAATACCTCTGACTTCACCAAAGGCTGGGGCTCCCCTCCTTGAGCTGTGGTTCAGCCTAACTATCAGATACCTGATCTTCTTTCATTCTTAATTCATAACTGAAAGGCAGAGGCTGGTCCACCATTCCAGTGTTAATACTTGGGCCGAGAAAGGCAAGGCGAGCGCCAGGCAGTTCAGAGTCATGCTGGCTGTGAAGGTTCTCCAGTGAAGCGTTGGAACGGATCGCAGCCAAATTTAATCTCAAAGAAATAAACAACTTCAGCTCTCACAGTGGCTACACACACTTCAGGAAACGGCTGTATTTTCAAGGGATGTTGAAGTAATGCAGTTTGTGAAGCGGTTTGGCTTATTTGGGTTTAAAAACATTCTATATATAAATTTACTCAAATGCTCTCATAAAAGCTCAGCTACATATCCTGGCAAAATATTATATGTAAGCCTTCTTCTAATTACATGCATGCCTTCAGCAGATTGAACAGTTTCTTGGGCATATGTCAAGTGAGTTAGAAGGATAAGTGTCTTGAATTTTTCATCACAGTGTATCTTATTTAGAAGCCAGGAGGTTAACTAATTAACAGTCAGCTTTCCAAAGTCCCAATATTCCATATTCTGTCAGCCTTTGTAATTGAGGAAAAAGGGTCCAGAAAGCGTCTACTGACAGAAAATCAGGTATTCAGCTTAACAAAGCAGCTGCTACCAATTCTTTGTAAACTGTATTCATTCCCTTTTTTTTTCTTTTATGCTCACATGCAGGATGCAATCAGACCAGTATAAAAGGTCTAGACCATCTGCCCTATTCTTCAGAAAACTTCTTCCCTTCATTTGTCCTAATTAGCATTGTAATAGATCAACCAAATATCTTTTCCTTAAAGCAACTACTGCACAAATGACTTTTGTGTTGATACTCACATGATTACAAATTCTGTGGAATTCTGCGTACATCCACTTGGTAATTCTGCTTATGGGGCATGTGTGGACAGATGGTGCTTATCAATATGAAAACACACACAAGAAAACCCCCCACAACTCTCCATTACATTTTTGTTACATATTCTATATAATTTATGTATAGGAACTATACAGAATTATCTAGAGAGAACATACAGAACTACATATGGTATATTTATGGATTAGGCATTCTTCCTGCATTATCTAACAATGTATCTGCTTGAACTGAAACATTTAACATGTTGTGTGTATCAAAGCAACTGTAAAAATTAAATTGCTTTGGAAAGGTCCAACCTGGAAACACTTCTTATATCATATTGTTTTAATATCCTTCAATTCAGATGACTCAAATCCTGCTCCATCCCTCAGGTTCTGAAGATTACTTGTTATTCCTAGATAACGCTGCTTTAAATGCAAGAGATCTGTGTAAGTATCGTGCTAAACCATTCGATTGAACTCAACATGAAAGAAAAGAAATCATTGCTGAATACCTCTGGAAACACTGAGGTACAAATTTACACGATTTCATCTTGGTTACTTGACCGATGAATGTGACCGATATAGAAAAACTTAGGATATTTGTATTTCTCTAAATACACCATAAATTGAATTCAAGAAAGGAATAAGTAAATGCTAAAGAAAAAGTGACACTACCTTGGTTCATTTTAATAATCCAGAATAAGTTTGGTTTAGTCATATTGTCTTCATACAGCCATGACCAAGGACCTTTTTAGCTATTCAGCCAAAGTTACAAAACATTTTCTAGTCACACCCACATTATGTTAAATTACGTTTTCTGTTTTCCTACCTTGATTCTTCAGCTGTCATAAAAAAAAAATCACTGATTAAAAAGAAAATACAGTAGCGGTTTCTCAGGAACTTTTCCACATTATTCCCCCCAAGTTAATAATAATGTTCTGTTGAATTAAATGATCCATAATTCTATCAAATGAAACCTACTACCTGGGCAGTATGTGCCGTGAAGAAACAACTGCACAATTTTAGGAATCTTAAATCCTGATTATGCAAGTGATAAGTGATGTTTAAAAATGAGCCAATCAAAATGTTTAATGTTGTTTGTTGCTGGTTGGTTTTTTTTTTTTGTTTGGTTTTTTTTGTTTTGTTTTGTTTTTTTCAACAGTCCTAATTTAGGCAAGACAATTGCCTGAAAGGTGGCAACTGTGCTAACTGAAACACCAAGGGAGAAGTTGGAACAAGTTAAGATGAAAAAAAAAAATCAACAAGAATGAGTGTCTCTTTCCAAAATGGCTAGTTGTAAAATTTGTTTCTTATTTCCCTGAGCAAAGGAGATTACTAACAGGAACCACATAACTAAAATTAACAGCCCAAGTTGTTGGTTTCTCAATAAGTGAGTAATTACTTCTGTCTCTTAAAATGAACAAAAGTTGTAAAGAAGAACAAGTTGTAAAGGTATCACTATAATTTTGCTAACTTAAAGTTGTTTTAGATAAACATCATGTGCTTCTTTCATGTTCTTATTGGAAAAACAGCAAAACAGGGCTTTTGAACACTTGTCATTTGGAATTTAAGTAGACTGTGCTGGTTAAAAATGGCTTTTCAAAAGCAGGCATGACGTATACTGTACTTCACCTGCACCGCTATTTTCTAGTTAATCATTAAATCACTGGCAGGCTTAGGCTGTTTAGGAAAGATCACCTAAAGCTAAAAAGCTAGTTATCTTTCAGCAGGAAATCCCAGATGAAATGTGAAAATTCAAGACTTAGAGATATTCTGGAAAAGGTATCACAAGATCCCTACTTTTCAAAAGACCGGAACAACTGCACGGGTGAAACATTTTGGACTGTACTATACAAAACTATTTCAACCATAAAATAAAGTGTACACAAAACCGGTCACAAAACTAATGAACCAAGTGTGCACACAAACGTCATCCTGAGTGCAAAACAGATGCAGCACCTGGGGATAGAAAATCATATTTTAGAGCCATACAAGCTATTGTGATTAGCACCTATTACTTTGAAAACAAACATACCTATTTTTACATAAAATATATTTTATCCTGTAATTACAGGTGGAAAAGAAACTACTATTCTCCTTCCTCCTGCTCCCATCCCCACTAACACAGTAGTTATAATAAATGGAAAACTAAGAACAGTATTGACGGTTTCTGTAATTTATTTCCATAGTATTACACTTGGGCAAAAGCAAGTTAATTAGCCAACATTCCCACTGCTTCTCTTCACAAGCGCTCTGGAAAAAAACCTCTGCGCACATAAGTGCTGACAAGAGTGTTCACTGCAACAGCAGCAACCGTAAACATCCCGTGGGAGGACAGAAAGAGCAGGTATACCTCATACTCAGTCCAGCCCCAGCTAACGTAAATGCAATTCACCTGTTTGTAAATGCATTTTAGAGCAGCAGCATACCTTTGTTACAAAACAGAGATGAGATATTTACAGTCACAGGTGACCATGCAGCAAGGATTTAGTGTTCAGGAGAGCTCACAAGAGTCATTTGGGCTTTCTAACCCCATGCACGTGAAACAAGTCATCTCGTGAATGGATGGGCTGGCACTAGGGTTGTGCACCTCATCTTACACAGATTCCAGCATCTCCCACCCATTAGGAAAACACAGAACACTATCAAAAAGGGAGGATGCAAACAATGCAGTCTTACCACACACCTCAGCTTACTCAGCCTTCTTCACTTTCTGGCTCACCCCCATGCCTCAGTTGCTGCTGACACAGAATCAAACATGTACAACACGTGCTACCTGAAATCATTTTTCTTTTGTAGTCTAAGGGGAAAAAATTCCTGACTGAATTATTATACTTAAAGATTGCATAAATCACCTTAATCTCAAATTTCCCACTCTCAGTTTCATGACTGTACACCACGATATAGCAATATGTCAAATGCCTGACAAAGCAGTGCACTCAGAAGCTCTGAGCAGCCATGTAATGTACATGTAATGAGTCTATATGTATTCTATGCTGTTCAAATATAAAACTAGCTTCAGTTTGGGAACATACCAGTTCTGACTTAATAGATGTTAGAGACCTCTGCCATTACAATCTCTTCCATTTTGTTATCCCTACTACTACTATAATTTTACTCAAAAGATTTACCTTTCCACTTACAGCACATTAAACATTTCAGATCTGTCAGCTCCTGCTAAAGCCACTGGACATTTCCATTCACTGCAAACTGGACAGGACAGACACGCAAGTATGCACTGTCGTGATAATTTTACCCTCTAGCTCCAGCCTGTGAAAGGTTCACTTGTAGGTGAACCCATCATTAAGAAGTACGAGCTCTTTGAAGGGCACCAGGAGAACAGCCCAAGGGAAGGTCCCGGCAGCATCAGTCACTACAGGAAGGGTGGTGGGCAGATTGACGAGCCTTTCACAGAGCTTCACAGCATTTCAGAGTAGGACAGCCTAGGCTATTTCAAACCAGACCTTTTAGCCTAATGGATCTCTGCTTATCTTTACCAGTCTGATAAAATTTGTAGCTTATCTTCATTACACTTCTTGCCACCAAAATAAACTAGATGTTCACCATGTCTGCTTCCAGCTGCTCACAGTACGAAATACAGCTTGGTGACACGGGCTGCAATCCAAAAAGCCCACTAACTTAATTGATAGTTGGAAATCAACTCTCAGATACAACTATTAAAGTTTAATGAAAATATTGTGATATCATCTTCACATCATGTTAACACTAAACCAACAGATGGTCAGAACGCAAAGAACATTTACGAACAAACTAATCATACTTTCTCTTTTAAAGTATGGGAAACTTTGGCACTATTTGACTTCCTACTTGATGAATTAAAGTGGCAAATCCTAAATTTGACTAAAACCAGAGTAAATTGTAGGTGGTGTAAAAGAATTTAAGCCCTCAATATCTCCAGAATGGTGATGCCTCACAACCAAAAAATTTCTGCTGCCATGCAGTGCTGCAGAAGTGGGGAAAAGATCTAAGGCAGGACAACAAACTTGTTTCAAAACTGGACAGAATTCAAACCCTTAAAAGATGACAGATGGACTATCAAATTTTGCAAACATTGAATCAAAGATGAGATATATTAACACACAGCTATAGGAACTCAGTATTTACCTGTGACATACACTGTCAAGTATGGGGTGTTTCATAGTTCAACAAGTAACATCTTTTCCACAACAGAGCTTATACATAAGATCTTTATTTTTAAATTTAAATTAATCTTCTTGCTATCAGGTATTTATTAATTGTGAGAAGACAGGGAGAATGCCTAAAATAGGCATCTTTTAGGAAGATCTAAAAATATGTCTGCCCTTGATTACATACGTCATCACATCATTATAATTACATGTAATGTTATAATTACAACATGCAAAGATTTAGATAAACTATAGAGTAACTCTTTGGATTGCCTTTTGATATGACACAATATTTTAATTACATGACTCAGCACAGTACTTTCAAAGACAAACTGTTCAATGTCCACTCTACAAAGGAGGGTTAATTTTTATCTATTTCGAATGTGAAACAAAAAGCCCAGCTAGCCAGCTGGAACCTTTTTGTTCACATTTAGTTATTGATGAATACACTGAGTATGTTTGGCCTCTAATTTTGTTGACTGCCAAATGTCAAAGTTAACAGATAGCTGTAAACACTTAAACAGTGAGCGTTGAGATTCAAGATCTCTGTCACAAAAATCACGCTCTTTCAGGCACTGTGCCAAAAGGTGACCTGGTCCAGAAAAAATGTTTGCCTAAGAAAAAAAACCCCAAACTTATATTTATGCATAATGTTCTGCACAATGTTTTCAAATGTTTATATTATATATGGACAGTTCAGTTCATCATGGATGATTGTCATTATTTCACAACCAGTAAAATGCCAATGGAGTCAAAAGTCAGTCTTTAGAAACAGTACTGAATTTGGCTGAGTGGGAAGAGAGGTTGAGGCTAGGTCAATGACACCTAGTGTAGTCACTCACTGCCCTCCTCCCTCCCTTTTCAAAAATAAGAAAAACAAACATAGCTTTATATAGCACAAAAGAGCAATTTATTTTAAAAGCTGCATTTAAGCTCTCATAAGGAAAGCAAGTCAAAGTATCCTGGGCTGGCATTCAGTTCCCAGCTTCTTTCTTCCTAACAGAGAGCTGGTTAAAATTTCTGAATTGCTATATATTTTGTAGCAGCATCCGCACATCAATTAACAACCTCTGAGGCCACCTTTCCCTCCCTAAACTCAGCAGTTGCTCATCCTCTCTCACAATCAGCTTTTTCCTACACTGCGAGATGTGTTAAAATTAGTATGGAATGCTTTGATTCCAAATAAACATGCCCACCTCATGGTGTTCTCCAGCATATTTTGTATCACTCTTATGAATTACAAACCAGTGTATCTCGGACATTACCTACCATAAATACATGACCCATCCAATCAAGTAACACAGGGATTACTTGGGTCCAGGGATTCAAGTACAAAAAGAGCCTCAGATACCCTCATCCATCTGCTATCAGCTTCAGAGACAATGTCTGAACTCGCACCTTTTGAACAATCCAGTACATTGATTATTCATGCTTATTTCTTCAAGTCTGTTTTCACTTACTCTAAGGTAGAGTATTCAGCACCAAAACAACAATAAAATTATAAAGAAGAATTTATCATATAGTGGAGAGAGATTTGATTAGACAAATGCAGCTGATTTTTTCAATATTTTAACCATCTGCCTTTTTGAATAAAACGTTTATGCTGATACCAAGAGCAATACTCACAGTTGCTTATAACTCCTCCAAGTGGGTCACCCTTGAAATCAAACTCAATATCCATGTATTTTCCCTGTGAAAGCAACATATTTTAAGACTCTTAAGTTCTGCTTAAGAAAAACTGCCCCAGACATTTTTTAAGAAGTTACATGATTTTTTAACAGGCTAAAAGAGCAATCTGTTGACCTTCTGTACACTTCATAAAATTCTGAATAACAGAAAATTATTTAAAGCTTCTACGACAATTGCATTATCACAGCCAGATATTTTCATGAGAATAGCTTTAATCAGGTTTGTAATGCAACACAGTAATTTGCTCAGTTTCTATGGTTATATGAAGAAAAAGCACATTATAGAAACTTCCACCAGAACACCAAGAACACTAAGCAATAAAAGTGGCCATGTAGGTATTAAGATGGGTATTTAACAGAAGAACACAGGAAGAAATTCTCTTCCATGCAGACTTATTTTTTCCGTGTAAAATCTTCTCAGAGCATGAAGCAAGGCAGATGAAGGATAGCTGCTCAGCTTGGCTTGAAGGACTGGCTGGCAACGATTCCCATTAGTAATCGTGGGGTGTCTGTCCCTAAGCACGTGCCTGCCTTGTAAAAGTGATGGATTTTTCCCACTGAACTCTTTGCCTCGTAACTCAGGAGACCAGAGGCAACAATTAACAGACTGTCATAGCACAAGCAATTTCATTTTTAGCTGTACTGGTGCAGTGTGCTTCCTTGACTTCTGTTTGACTTTTCCACATCACAGAAGATCGTGCTGGTCTTTGCATCATCTTAATTTATATGACAAATGTGTAGTGTAGTAACAGCTACGTTGAGCAGTGACAAAATGGACAGACTCATGCTGGGCAGAAAAGGCAAAAGCAGTGCAGCTACATGAGCAAAGAAGTTTAAAAAGATAAAACTGCTGGTAGTAATTCAATCAAATTCCACAAGCCATGCACAGAAATGGTCTCACCACCCTGTGGTGCTTATTTAACAGAGGACAAAAACGACCTATTGAAAAGAGAAGCCTGGTGATTATACTTCCTTATTCACTGCATTTAGTTTTCTTTTTTTCTTTCTTTTGATTTTAATTACAGAACATGAAAACCAAGAACTTTACATTGACTCCCTCAAAGACATTTTCTAATTTACTGGGTATTTTGTCAAGATTGGCTTGCCTCTGCTTCCACTCCATTCTTCTCCTGCTGGCAGCTGAGGCAGGCTAGACAGGACAGTACTTGTACTTTCTTGTTTGAAGTTAATTCTGAGCTGATTCAAATTTCTGAGATAAAGAATTAAACCAGATAATTAAATTTTAATTTCCCAAGGACTGGGCCAGCTGGATGTTTCCGAAAGTATTTTTAGCTTTGTGTTTATAAGCAAGGACTTGAAAGGCAAAACACGAGTTGGTTGCACTTTGTCCTGGAAAGACTTCTGTTTGCAAATGGCACCTCTGCTCCTCTTCGCTCTCTCCTCCTCCTTCTGTAGCACATCATCTCTGACAGCTGCAGTTTTTCTATTCTTTCTATAAAATTAAAAAAAAAAAAATCTACATTGCCTCAAATTCCGGTCATGACCTTGCTTGCATGGACATTCGTGGAGCCTGGAGGGCCTGCGATGAAGACCCTTTGCTCTGCTCACGAGAAGGGGCGATGACAGACGCAGAAGGAGCATTCCTAGCTGTGTGGAAACGATATCATCCGTCCCTGAGAATCAGAAGAAAAGGGGAGAGAATTCTCCCATATGGAAAAAACCCCACTCTCCAGTGTCACCATAGCGCAAGCTTTTATCCAGGTGTTTTTACTTGCAACGCACCATTTTTCCAGTGTACTAATTTGTCTTCTGTTGTCCACTTTACACATTTTCTCCCTGTGTTACCCTTCTGCACACAAGTGAGCAAATTACAAAGTTGCATTACACCCTCTGATTTTAGCAGGAGAAACCACGAGAAATACTCACACTTCTGAATCTCCCAACTCTAGATTCAACTTTTTTTTTTTTTTGCAATTGTCAATGTCTGTAACTTCATATTGTTTCATGCTAAAAACCCCAAAATTCAATCAGTTAATTATAAAGAATACAAGCAAAGAAGTAACACTACAAATGTTTATATTAAAAAGGAAGTTGTAAAGACAGGTTGAAACATCGCAGAGAGAAAATGAGAACCTGAAACAGAAATTTTAACCAAAAAAAAGTATACATATAGATGGAAAATGAGATCATGCAGAAAAATCGACTTGCTCAGCAGACCAGTTGCTAGGCACATGGTCACTGACATTAAAGTCACCAGTAAAAAAAAAAATTAAAGAAGCCAGTTATGCTGCAATTATGTTTTCATCTGGTCACAGACTGTCACATCCTAATTTGTTTAACCTCTAGTTTGATTGTCCATAGAATTCTATGCCCATATCAGAATATAAGATTTCTCACAAGAGGTGAAATATCTTTTAAAAACAGGGTGACTGCTAATAATGCACTGTAACACACTGGGGAACGAGAACATACTTGCATGTACAAAATGAAATATTGATGGCTACTGAAGGTGTTTGCCTTCTCCAACCACCGTGGTCCTCAGACAACAAGAAAGTTCTCTCTCCAAATTACTCATTCCCTCTTTACAGATGCCTTGATGGCTGATACAAGGTAAAGCAGAAATGGCCAACAACATAACATGCTCCTAATTCAGCCTTGAAGAAAATACTTACAAATCTAGAGGAGTTGTCATTCCTCACAGTTTTGGCATTCCCAAAGGCTGGAGGAAAGAGAAAAACAAATATGACAACCAAATCAGCAAAAAATATTTAAATGTGAAATTATCTCTGACTGTTTATATATTTAAAGGAATCAATACCCTGTTCATTGCACGAGCATCAGTCACTGGAGATAGACAGAGTGTGACAGACAAGCTCAGAAATGAGAAGACACCTACGGAAGTCCAAAGCAGTTTCGTCTCAACACTTCCTTTATTTGAAAAAATGAAAGAAAAACATACAAGGGGAAACGGTTCCAAGACAAAGCTGCACCTGAATCAAGCATATATCCTTGGGGTTTGAATCATCAAATTCAATTTTTTATTGCCCAAATAACTTCAAATATAGGAAATACTTATTTCTCTCCAGTTCAGAGAAACAGATGAATCTTGGTTCCCAGAACTGAAGATGGTAAAAGATAGAGGTCAGAACTAAAGAAATCACAGAATGACAGTTAAAAATTGTCTGCATGGGATAGTTTAATTAATGCTTTGGAACAATATTCCAACACACTTGTCCTAGCTTAAGCTGAATATTAATCAGCTGAAATAAGTCTGCTTTACAAATAAAGTTTAAAACAGTCTCTTCAGCTTGATCTAAACTAGCTTTTTGAATAGTTTGGTTTTAATTTCTTTAGCTCAAGTTTTACAGACAACGAAAACGCTCCAAGAAAGGACTTCCCAGGGCCATGTTCAGATGGGCAGCCACCAGCTTAGCAAACAGGCAGGACAAAAACTCAGACTGGAGGAGAATTCAGGCTCTGAACTTCACACACCATGTCAAAGCCCCTTAAGTCAAACAGGAGTGTCCCTTGCATTATTAAGTATAACACTCCTACTCCAACAGGAGACTTTATTTATCTCAGTATTTATTTATATAGCATATATATTTTCAAAGATCAAGTCAAGTCAAGTCAATGTTTTTTGGACAGAAATAAATACACGCTTTTAGGCTTCAACAAACTGGCATGAGTAGACTTATTCTTGATCAAAGAAATGAAGCCAAAAAGAAAAGTTTGTTGCTCCTGAAGGCCAAGGATAAGTGAAAGAATTGTTTTTAAAATATTTATGCCCTGCAATAAATCATCTTTTCAACAACCAAATCTCTGAGCTGCATTTTCTTAAACACAGTGTCGAACAGTAGAGTCATTTATAACTGCACAGAATCAAGCACAAACGTCCCATTATAAAGCACGAGACACATTCCTCGGTTTTCCCTTAACTACATTGTTTCTAAAAGTTAATTTACAATAGAAACTGTAATATAAAAAAAAAAAGAATTCCCATAAGATAAATTATGCATATGTAACATTTATGTCATTTTCTTGCACTCCAGCTTGACTGAAACAGGACTACATAACCAAAGAAAAATAAATCTAACCACAAATGCTTAATTTCTGTCTAAAATGTATATAAGCAGACAGGTTTGCTCAGTGGCCTCATGGAATAATCCACTGTTTTACCTTCCAAAAAGCTAAATAAGCAGTTACCACCGCACCAAGAAGAACAAATAATACCTTAAAATGGCAAGGCACTCTTCTGTAAGCTTACTCTATTCCTCTTCCATTAAAACAAAGATTCACAAACTAAAAAGAAATCCAATAAATTTGGCAGTCCCTGAGGAGAAGCCTAGCTTTGGTAAGAAAAGCTTCTGTACTTCCCCTTCTCTCTACATCTGAAATCTGCCTTCCAGGACAGCGACGAAAGTAACCCAGATCTTCACTGTGAATCCAAAGCAATGGAAGAACGCAATCTTTCCATCCCACTTTAAGTGGAACATTTCTGATCATCAAAGAAAGGCTTATGCAGCCTTTTTATTATTTTTAAAGTTTTTTATAATTTCTTTAAAAGTCTTTTGCTTACAATTTTTGGTTTGTGTATAGTCAATGACCATATTTTACCCACCCAGTTCACCACTGCTCTCAGCCCACTTTTGCATTCCCTTCCCTTTTTTAAAATTTTTTTCCTGCTGCTCTCACTTATATAATACATAGAGTGCTTGCTCCAAACCCTCACATATACATATAGATAGCGAGGCAACAAATAAAATGTTGACACTCAACAGTCCTACAAACACTACATATCATCTGGTCATAATGCAAAATTATTGTACAGCAGTTATGAGAATTTGTCTCGGCACCACAACATCTTAGAGAACTGTGAGAAAGACCGAGGCAGGAATCAACACAATAGACCTAAATAAGTCAGTGCTAACCAAGGCACTTCTGAAGGCAATTTTTAGACAATGGGACAAAACTGCAAGCTTTGAGGATTATATATCCTATCTCCAGGAAAAATTAAGATCCTGTTTCTGGCAGACAATGTCTTTAAATTAAAATGACTAATTAAAAAATAAAAAGTCTTTCATGGGAGAGCAGGAAAGGCAGTTGTCAGGAAGACAGGCCAACAGTCACCAGATCCAGGGAACAACAAGTCTCAGGGAACAACAGGCATGCATATGGATTGGCTTAGTTTTTTCTAAGATACTTTTCTTCAGTTGTTTTTTTCCTAAAAGAAAAATAATGCTTTACAGAGCTTGTTTGTTTACTAGAGACTATAACAATATAATTTGGAAGGAAATGAATCAGAGGGACTAAAGTCTTTTCATACATCCAAGCATCATCAAGGCAGGGTTAAGAAAGGGTACACCCTCAGAGAGCAGCAGGAGGAGTCTGGGAAATATGACCTAACTTCCTAAGCTCTCCCTTCATGAGGAAAACAGGATGCTTTCTTCTCATAGGATCATTTAGGTTGGAAAAGACCTTTAAGATCATTGAGTCCATCCATAAACCTAGCCCTGCCAAGTCCACCACTAAACCACATCCCTGAGCACCACATCTACAGGTCTCTTAAATACCTCCAGGAATGGTGACTCAACCACTTCCCTGGGCAGCCTGTTCCAATGCTTGACAATTATTTAGGTGAATAAATTTTTCCTAATATCCAATCTATACCTCCCCTGTCACAATGTGAGGCCATTTCCTCTCATCACTTGTTACTTGGGAGAAGAGACTGACACCCACCTCCCTGCAGCCTCCTTCCAGGCAGTTGTAGAGAGCAATAAGGTCTCTCCTCAGCCTCCTTTTCTCCAGACTAAACAACCCCGGTTCCCTCAGCCGCTCCTCATAAGACCTGTGCTCCAGACCCTCCACCAGCTCTGTTGCCCTTGTTTGGACACAGTCCAGCACCTCAATGTCTTTCCTGTAGTGAGAGGCCCAAAACTGAACATGGTATTCAGGGCATAGCCTCACCAGAGCCAAGTACAGGGGCACAATCACTTCCCCAGTCCTGCTGGCCACACTGTTTCTGATGCAGGCCAGGATACCGTTGGCCTTCTTGGCCACCTGGGCACATGGCTGGCTCATGTTCAGCCGGCTGTCGGCCAGCACTCTCAGGACCTTTTCCACCAGTCATCTTTCCAGCCACTCTTCCCCAAATCTGTAGTGTTGCAGAGGGTGGTTGTCACCCAAGTCTAGGACCCAGCACCGAGCCTTGCTGAATCTCGTAAAGTTGGCCTTGGCGTATCAATCCAGCCTGTCCAGATCCCTATGTAGAGCCTTCCTACCCTCAAGCAGATCAACGCTCCTGCCCAACTTGGTGTGGTCTGCAAATTTACTGAGGGTGCACTCCATCCCCTTCAGATCACTGACAAAGATATTAAACACAACTGGCCCCAGTACTGAGCCTTGGGGAACATGACTTATGACTGGCCACGAACTGCATTTAACTCCATTCACCACAACTCTTTGAGCCTTGCCATCCAGTCAGTTTTTAATCCAGCAAAGAGGACACCCTTCCAGGCCATGAGCAGCCAGTTTCTCCAGGAGAATGCTGTAGAAAACAGTGTCAAAAGCTTTACTAAAGTCTAGGTAGACAACATCCACAGCCTTTCCCTCATCCACCAAGCAGATCACCCTTTCATAGGAGGAGATCAGGTTAGTCAAGCAGGACCTGCCTTTCATAAACCCATGCTGACTGGGCCTGATCACCTGGTTGTCATGTACATGCCGCGTGATGGCACTCGGGATGATCTGCTTCATGGCCTTCCACAGCACTGGGGTCAGGCTAGCAGGCCTGTAGTTCCCCAGATTCTCATGAAAACCTCTCTGTAAGTGAGTAAAATCTTGTATCTGTCTTCACAGAAAGCAGAAAACTCCTACAGTTTTGGACACCAAATAACAATGAAACAACATCAGATAGAGTTTCCCAAACCAGATCAGCAGGAAAGCTGATACATGCAGAGGTAATACACTCATACAAGCTCTGTAGATTCTTACCTTCAAGAACTGGATTTGATTGCAAAAGTTGTTCTTTTACTTGATTAACCTCTGCCCCTTTTCCACACACAGCAGCTACATATGACATGACGAGTTTGCTTGCCTCTGTGGGAGGAGAGCAAAATAAAACAGTGATAAGTATTGGCAAACGGGCCATAAAATGATTTGCAGACTTGATGCCCACCACATTTTTACCACGCCAGACAGGAACTGTAAGCACATTTCACTTCCATTTTCTTCTACATTGTTTTACCACCTGGAAATGAGGAAGGAGCATATCCTGCTACAAGACCCATGCCATTACATCAGCAGCGCTTAAATACCTAAAAGCCCTCCCAAGCTAAAGAAGCCACCAGTAGGTATGGCACATTATCCTCTACTTTTTAATTTAGCCTCAGTGAGAGGCATTCAGTAAGGAAAGAACATTATCCCTAGTTGACACATTGGAAATGTTTTAATCTAGTCTGCAAAAATAGGCCCAAGGAGTTTCAAGATGGAAAATTCTATCAGTTTGTACCAGCGGATACACAATAACACAGATGTAAACATACAACACTCTACACATGTAATACAACTGTAAAGCACATGACAAGTAAACAAGTAACTGCAATTCAGCATCACATTATGCAGTCTGTTTCAAAGTATAATGAATAGAGAAAGTGAAGCATTTATTTAAACAATGAAACTAATTTGAAGGTATAAACTTTTAACAAACGTCTGGAACAATTTTTTGCACTCTCAAAGCTGGGTTCATATGTGCGTCAATCACCCATATACAGACAGAAACAAATATTATATTATAATATTTTATATTATATATCCATACAACTGTCATGGTTTTGCTGGTCAAGACAAAGAGCAGCCGAAAGAGGATTCTGTTTATGAACAGAGTGTGTGATGTTTAGGATGATTGTTGTGGTTTAACCCAGCAGGCAGCTAAACACCACACAGCCATTCACTCACTCCCCCTCAGTGGGATGGGAGAGAGAACGGGAAAAAAGGTAAAACTCATAGGTTGAGATAGAGACAGTTTAATAGGACAGAAAAGGAAGGGAAAACAATAATGATAAAGGAACATACAAAACAAGTGCTGCGCAATGCAGTTGTGCACCATCCACTGACCCATGCCAGCTTTCTGTGCATCCCTGGCCTCTGCGCTGGCAGGGGAGCACAAGAAGCTGAAAAGTCCTTGACTTAGCATAAGCACTGCTCAACAACAAATAAAACATCAGTGTGTTATCAACATTATTCTCATCCTAAATCCAAAACACAGTGTTACACCAGCTACAAGGAAGAAAATTAACCCTATCCCAGCTGAAACCAGGACAATGATGCAAGATAGTGAAATCTGAGGCAATATCAACTGATATATGTCATTGCTAACAGCTGGAATCCCCACCAACTCAACACAGCAGTCATAAAAAACTCACTACTTGTTCTTCAGAGGTCTGTTACAAATTTAAGGGTTTAATTTCAGGAGAGAACTGACAAACAAGAAAACCCTTGCATTTTCTTTGTTTCCTATTTAATCAAATTGTTTGCTAGTATTAAATTACTGTCCCATATGGTAAAGAAAACTGAGCAAACCTGCAACACAGGAAGCAAGCAAGGAGCAAGATCTATAGTTGTGTCCACAAGGCCTCCCATCTCCTTTAATTACGCCTTGAACCCAGCTCTCATTTTTAACAATCCACTCCATTCAGAGCTTGGGATTACCAAATTATTTGATTTGAAATATTTCCTAAAACAGTCAACAGTTCAGTTTCAATTCTTCCAGCCTAAACATGTTAAAAGTTCTGGCTACCAAGCATCTAAACCAGAGTTTTATATAGGGTCTGTAATAACAACTTTGTTTCCTCAACTCCAGGAACTTCCTCCCCTGTCCCCCTTGGGTTTTTTGCCATGGAAACCTTACTTTTTGGCTAATAGCCCCATTTTGGCAACAGCAGTTACATCGAATGGTAGAGAGAGAACAGCTCAGATTCCGAGTCAATTATTGACTTGAATTTCAAACTCTACACCATTCTGTACTTATCTTTATAAAAGAGTAATTAATATTATGTCCCATTTGGCTATGAAAATTACAGACCAGTCAAAATCTCTATACAAATCTGAATCTACCAGAATATTGTCTACAAATAGAGAAGTTCAGAAACTCAGTCAATGCTAAACCTTTCAACTGAATAAATAAATGAAACACAAAAGATAAACCTCAGTTGTATGAGGTGCTTGATAATTCACAGTTCCTGAGGAAATCAAGACATTAAACAATACCAGTACAGAACTCCTAAAGTTTTAACTCCTAGACAGAATCCCTAACAGCCATATTAATAAGAACTTGATTATTTTAATATACACTTTTACAGAACACACATGTGTTTTCATGTTATTGAACTGAAAAAAAAAAGGATTATATTACAAGATCTCAACTGGATGCCACTAATCAGGCAAAGAAAAACAAAGATGAAAACTACGCTTCACATTTTCACAAAAGGCTTGGAAAGTAACTTTTTGTTACCCACTTTAAATCTTGCTGTGTAGAAGCATACAGAGCTCCACATTGTCTCAGATTCAGAGGAAAAATCCCTTAAATTACACAGAAACAGACGTATGTGTTTCTACCCCCTGTGTCTTTGGCAAGTCAGCTCAGCTTTAAATTGCTATTTCAGAAAATAACTGGCTTCCTTCTTTCTTAAGGTCTACCTAAAGTGTTCTGCAGCTATACAATCCTCACTTGATTTCTACCATTCCAGTTTAAAAATTAGCAATTTCAGCTTTGCCTGAGAAACATGGTATTCTGGTACATAAGCCAATCTTAGAATTGCAGCTGAGCACAGCATGCAAAAGACTGATTAAATTTCCAAAGTAATCAGCTACTGTTATTTATTTCCTTGAATAAATGACATAATCCAGTTTAAATGTATATACTTATTAAAAGACATGCAAAAGTATCAAAGGATTGTCTTCCAGTCTAAAACACTAAGATCATTCAATTTTCTCCATCTTCATGTTTCCCACAGGGAGAGCCTAAAATTTTTCTGGTCCTTGCAATACTCTATCAAAAAAACAGCATTACTTTAGTATAACTTCATGCTGATGAGGATTCTTGTATCAACACACCATAGGACTGCATCATGGTGACAATGAAAAAACACTAGTTTATGAGTTCACACCTACAACAACAAACGTGACAGCATTCTTTTTCTATGATTGCCAGCCACAAAAAGACACCAGCATCTCCCAACACTTACAGACACTAACATCACTTTGCAAGACTCCAAACAAACCAGAATGTTTTTGGGTAAGATAAAATCTGTTTATTACCTGTTTTTCCAGCTCCACTCTCTCCTGTAATAAGGATACACTGGTCTTTGTCCTGGTCCCTTAAAGATCTGTATGCTTCATCAGACAGAGCAAAGCTGCAAAGTAAGAGAGAGTCAACTGAGAATTAGCTAAAACAAATACCAACAATAACTACAATCTGTCCTTCACATCCAGCTGTGGGGAAAAAACAAACAAACAAACAAACAAAACAAACATTCAAGTCCTGATGTTCCGTAAGTGGTGAAGCATTCACTTTCCAGAATATAAAGACCCACAGAAGTAAAATGAATACTTTTTCTCCATAGCTTATTTAGACTTTCTCCAGGAACAAGCAAGCATAATCTCTAAGTTTTTCAAAAGATAGCAAGCTCAAAACAAACTCACAAAATTTCAGAGACATTTAGGTAGCATTCTTGGTGGAACAAATGTCATACTCTTCATTGAACAAAATGTCAATGCATCAACAGGATGTGTTCTGTCTGAAGACATTTAATAAAAAGGAAACAGGAGAATTTGGAGCACTAACAATACCATAAGCTGCAATTTCTACTCTGAAAAGCATGAAGAAATCTCAGAACCTTATAAAATATTGAACATTTTAAGCATTCAAGTATTGCTGGATTTTTACATAAATATGCAGAAGTGTTTCCCAATAAGTGTGTTCTTAACTCAGTAACTGTGATGTCATGTAGTGAAATTAAAGTCAGAATCAACAGCTTTCCTGTACCAAAAATGTCTTTTCATTGAGCTCAGAGCATCATGACCCTGAAACTACTGGGCTGCAGTTTGGATCCAGAGGTGCTTTGTTGCCATGCAGCAACATATATTTTGGAGAAATGCAGATGTGTTACTTATATTTAGTTTTCTTTAGTAGTAATTTTGAGACAGAGTAGTACTGATTTTGTTTCAAATGCATTTTTCAGTTCATGGAATAAAGGTCTCTGGAAACTGAGCATTAGAACCCCTTGGAAAAACTTAAGCAAGTAGGATATAAAAGCAAAATCTAAATAAAAAGGCACACTTGCATTACACAATTCAAAGAAAAAATCTGAAAGTGAAACATGCCATATTTTTACATGAAATAAACAGCCATTCAACAGACCAAGAGCTTTGTTAGATTACTGCACCTAGTAAAATATTTGGTGTTTGTACCTACTTAAAAGTGGATATTGTTTATTATTTACAGCAAACAAACCATGTATGAAAAATAGAAATGAACTCTCAGGTCAACATAAAATACATAATTGTTGCAGGTTCAATGCACCTTTTAGAAACTTGATTCTTTATTCTGTTACAGCTCAGGAGCTTTGCATTCAGCTGATAACTACAAATAGATGAAGTATTTGTTACGAATAATGTAGCCATACAGTGCTTTCACAGGCAACCACAGCCCCTTTGCAGATAAGAAAGCTCTTTGTTGTGAAACTAGTTAGGGGTAGCATGGACAACACGATGGAAGTAGTGAGAGCCACACAAAGCCTCTTCTAGAGGCTCCTATTGCTGCAGCTTGAAAGATTCAAATATTAAACCTACACGTACTCAAATTAGTTCATAATTATTTCCTTTTTGCTACCACTGTCCCTTGGCTCAGGTGGTTCTTCCTTCTCACTTCTTTCTGCAAAAAAGAGAGCATGTCATATTTTCCCCAGTTTAATCATCCCATGCATATGCAACACCACTTATATTTCTTCATCCCTCATCAGTATTAGACTCATCTCATATTTGCCTATTTAGGTTTTGGTTCTGTTTTTTTGTGTTTGCATCCTATTATCAGCTCAGCCATCCTGCAAGAGACGAGCATACCAAGTGCGTGGTATTCTGAAAAGGTTGGAAAACAGGTAAAGGAAATACCTTATGGCTCCTTCACTACTAAACAAACACACCTTCCCTTTTCTCCCTAGTTCCCCACAATGCTGCTTATGTCATTGATTCCCCTCTCTTTGTGCCCTCTTTTCTCCTGCAGCACATCCACCTGTCCAGTTCCGTGACCAACCCAAGGCTCCGGCTCTCTCCCTTTTCTTGCCAGCTTACATGCCCAAGGCACTAAATGACAATTCTGCTTTCTGCACAGATGGTTGGGCCATCTACTTAGCAACCACGATCAAAGGTCAGTAACTCCTTTTGATACATATACCATTAAACCCAAATTAAGACTGATCTCTCACAACTTAATACTGCTATGGCGATTGAAGCATTTGAACTCAGTAGTTCAATGGGAGGTGAAAATGTGTTTACGAGAAAGTAGCAGGCTGTAATGTTTTTAGCATTACAACAAAGTCAACTTGTGATGTGGCCAACATGCTGGAGGAGTAGCAAAAAAAAAAAAAAAATTCTGCTGCTGCTAAGAGACCATGACACAATTTCTGGCATCCACTTTAGTGTCCGGAATCCAAACTACAGTAGCAATAACACTTTACCAGACTCTCTTACAGGACATATTTAGGAAATGAATAATATTTGTTGAATGCTGCTGCAGATATACTTGTAAACTGAAAAGTACAATGTGTGGCACTCAGAAAAGCTTATTCCAGCACCCATTACATTCCTTTTTGCAAGGAAAATAAAAGCAGTAGGATGAAGAGGAAAGAAATAAACCACACTGAGCATTCATGGGCCATGTGAGAGAACATTAGTACTAAGGCCGTGGTTTCCATAGGCTTGATTCAGGAAACTGGCTTTCAGCAGGAAAGTAAGACTGAGATGCTTTTCAAACTTACAGACTGGACGGCTCATTCTGCACCTGCTGTCCTTCAAACAGCCTCAGCCATTAACTAGTATTTCACTGTTGAAACAACTTTCTTGGCAGTAGTTTCATGCTGGAAAATGAAGTCAGCATCAAGCACAGAGAAAGTATTCTCTCTGCTGATATACTGAGTTATGAGTTAATCAGCTTAGTAACCATTCATCTTTTCTAATACATTGAATTTTAGTTTCTCAACAGCCCCTGTCAAAATATATTTTACTGCTTGATGTATTTATTAACTCTGTTTGCACTGTTAAAAACACCAAATCATGCTCTTTCTCCTCCCTCAGCAGAGAAACTGAGAGTCTAATACAGCAACAAGACCTCTGAAGTTGCAGAAGAGAGTGGGGTTTCATCCAGTTCTGGTTTTATCCAATCTAGTCAGAGATGCCTGGCATACACTTATCTTTTCCTCCAGTCTTCTACACAATCCAGAAAGCCTAATGCTTCACAAGCATATCAAATATTATCTACTACAGACAAAAAAGAAAATAGTAATGCCTTTCAAACGTTTTGCATATGCTCTTATCAAAAGTTACCCAGTAGAAGTGTTCTAAAATTTACCTCTGACGTTTCAACCACTGCTCCATTAATTAAATTGGAGGAGGCATAACCAAAAGGGTAGTTAAGTAATGTCTTTCTGGCATTGCATAAACAGCACTAGACACATTTATGTCAGAGCTTGAACAAAGATCTTTCTCCCAAAGAAAAAGATAGACTTATTCATTTGTCATGTCAACTTTGATGGCACACCATTACACCTCTCAGTCCTTCCTATCTACTACTGCCTTTTATCTTTGCAATTAAAAAAAAAACAAAAAAAACCCAAACATTGAGTCTTTTGGTTCAAACTCTGTTTGTTCCAAAGCTATAATTTCATGCTATTCCCTATTTGTTGCAAACATATAAAGTGATTTTATTTAAGGTCATTTTAGTTTAACACATTTTAATGATCCGTAAACCACAAAGAATCCTTTTATTCTTTGCCTTTCAGCAACATTAAGAAACACAGCTTTGTAAAGTCAACATTTGCAACTATAGGTTTAAGCCACACACTGCTCTTTGAGCCACGTCACAATTACAGGGTCAAAATAAAATTTTAGAATAGCTTGTAGTTTAAAAAGCAGTTATAAACCATGTGTTTTGAATTATTTAGTGAGTGTGTCAGCACTGTCACCATACCTTGTAATAAGCTCTCCTTTGATTTTTAGGTTTTCATGAAAGAAGATGACCTTTTCCTACCACAACAAACACAGAAATATTCACTGGAGTTCTCTTTTAGCTAAGACTTAAGTATAGAAGCAATTTGAAATCAAAACAGCACCCACACCTAGCTCCATAAGAAGGCTTTGCTTTTTTATAGCATGGCTTTTTCAGCCACATAGCTCCAGATGGCCAGATCTGTCACAAAGTTCTAACTCAGAAATTGTAACAATGAGAAGCAGCAAACAGACCTCCAAGGGAGATTTCCAAAGGGCTCCGGCAATTTTCAGCAGCACAACAGCATCTAACAAAACACCACAATCAGGAAGAGACGGCAGCTAGGTTCCCACTCACTCACCCTGAAACCAGCATCAACTGCTAGTGCTTCACTTGAATGCTCAAGATTGCATCCACAATTACACCAGGTGTAAAGTTTTGCTCTTATTGTCATCAATTCAGCTCATGGGAGCAAATCTTCCCTTCTACCATCTTCTTCCTTTAAGCCAAAATCATGAGGATCAGTGTCTGCCAGTTATCAGTGCTTCTTTCCACTACCATTCTCATTCTTCCTCTCATTTCCCTTAGCATTCTCCATTAACAGTAACTAGTTAACACTGTCTTAAACTCCCTCCAATTGCTTTTCTCAGCACTAATAGACTCAATTCCCTTCATCTTCACTGGCTGTTGCTTTGATTCTGAGAGTCTCAGTCCCTGTTTTAAAAATTCTATTACTAAATCTTGGCTGGCAACTGCCAACTCATATGCTACTTTCAAAGGAAATGAAGAAAACCTCTCTTCTTGACCACGCAATTCCTCATGAAGCAGAGCCCTGTTACCGCTTCATTTCTGCTCAACTGTGTCTGAACACACTGGCAGGATACTCAAAGTCAGTGCTTATCAAAGACTGTGCTACACTAAAAGAACAGAAGCAAAAATGTAAAGAGCACATACATTTTTAATGTAAATTTTACATAAAAAGTAATTTATAGTAATTCTTTCAAGTTTAATTAAGAGCATCATTTAAGTTCCTTCCTTTTCTTTCTGAATGCATAGAAGCGGTCTATAACAGGAAAACGGCAAACGAATTATTTCCTCCTCTCAGCATGCAGTGGGAAAATATCAGAAGTACAGTGTGGGCATAAAAATTCTGAATTAACCTGAGCTAGGAACAATGGAAGCACATTTTATAAAGTGCTTTGAGGTTTTGCACTGTAAATCATCGCTATTTGCTATATATGTTTCCCCCGCGCACTGAAGCTCAGTGGAAAATTCACCATTCAGGAAAAACAACCGTAAGAGATTATTTATAGTATTAGCTCACAGTGCAGAATCATTATATCTAATTGCCCTAAGGATAAAAAGTGTACTCCCATTTTCCATAATTACAAACTGTCTCATGTTCAGCACTTTGACACACTTGAAAAGAAAAGGTTGATTAGCCTGCCATTGGAGTGAATAAAGTAACAGCTAAATTGATAGAGCATTGGCGAGGATAGACCTTCACAGGCAAGCAGCTGCTCTTTGAAAAATGCCAATCAGGAAAAAAATAAATCAAATTTAAACACCAGGATAAAGAGGTGTGCTAAGACAGGTGGAAAGCCTTTTCTCCTATTCATAGTCTCCAATTTTATTTTCCTAAGCACAGAAACCTGTTTCATCAACAATACGATGTGGCTAGTATACACAGCAGAAGTGTGCCTCCTGTGTACGCTTCCCCACTTTGATATTCCCCTTAGCAACTGTGATGTTGTTAGACACAAAGTAAACCCCAAAGCTGTGTAAATCAGCCCATTTGATTTGTAAGTAGCAGACACAATTTATGGAAGGAAAAGGAGAAGGAAGAGGACAGACAAAGCCACTCTTGAAAATCAAGAGTAAAACACTTTAAAACACAAGACTAATATTAAGCCAGAGAGATTTATTTTCTCTTCCAGCAGCCTGCGAATATAATATACCCTCTGATGCTCACATACGCACTGCAGGTTTAGCAGAAGAGTTGATTAAGGCCAATATTCTGAGGTCTGGACAAAAAGAAAAATCTGTTCTTTCTGAAAATCTTGTCTTTCTCAGGATGAAGCAGATTTCAGACATGTCCGATGGACTTCACCTCAAAAACCTCCCTCCAGAGAGGTCCCAAATACCATGCCTGCACACCACCACAGCTCAGCCCTGATCCTTTTCCCTCTCGCAGGAGGGCACACATTTACCCTCCAAGTTTTATCAGTTTTGACCACTTCCTTTTTACTGACTGACAGTCCAAAAAAAAAGTATTTTTTTTTAAAACCAACAGTGGTGTTTCCCCAGCACTGTATACAAAAGCCAAAAACACAGCCTCTGATTTTCTGCCTATTTCAACAACATCTAAGGCATCTCTTTAGAGCTGCACATTAGTATGACGGAAAACAAGAAATGCCTTTTACCAGGAGCTTATGACCCAGCTGGTGCATTAGTTTCCTTCAACTGGTGGAAAACAGGATCTGTGAAGCTGAGGATGACCGTGCCATTTTCTAATCCAGACTACAAAATAATTTTTCCCTCTAAATTTTAGCAGACCCAGTAAGCACGCCCATGTCACATTCAACTGCTCAGCCCTGTAGGCATACGCCCATCAGACTGTCAGGAGAGTGATCTGGGCATGGGTGCAAGGTCGAGTCCTTCAAAGTAATGTAATATGGTGGCAGAGCAAAGGGCAGGCAGAGCCTTGGTGCTGCGGAAAACCAAGCCAACAGGTCCATCTCCTGTCCCAGTAACATATTAACCATGGAAAGCCCACTGGGGCATACCAAATTGAACTAACACAGACCAGTGCCAGCCGTATACACCATAAACACTCGCAGCTGCAGACAAACAACAGCTATCACTCGTGATTTAGTTTGCCTAAAGAAAGGAATTAAAATATTGAACGTTTATTTGGAGCAGGTTCCTGTTGTCAGCTGATGTGAATATTTACATAAACCAAGGTGGGGGGGAGGGGGCAAGTATCTCCATGACATGAGCTTTTCAGAAGAGCAGCTTGGCTTGGATTCCCCCTTGACTAGTCCCATTCCTCAAAATTACCTCAGCCAGGCTGGATGCCACAAAACCATCACCTCCTCACCCATACTCATACTCAGCCTGTGGGTCTCATGAACAAGTAACTTCCTTTCCAAGGCACAGCATTAACCAGATGAGTTTGTAACCAAAACAGCCTCTCACTCTACATACCAGGCTGCGTTACCCAAGGCATCCAACCAGCTCCTGCACAATCACACAGGACACAGCTGCCTCTTACAGACCTACAGCAAATCAGTCTGCTGGAAGGTACACCACAAGGGTTTTAATCTTCTTTGGGGTAAAGGCATTTCTGTTTACAAAAATAATAATTTTACTGGGCTATGATATCCTTGAAGGGAAGTACAGGAAGTGTTTTCTATTGTTTTACTGAAAACCATACTTAATTAGATGTAGTGTATTTCCTAATCAGCACTCACACACTTGATTTAACGACCGCCTAAACCAGTCAACTCCTTATACTCAGTGGTTTACTGCAAAAGTATATGCTGAACCTTTCTGGTAGCCATATGCTGTGTCAGAAGCTCCAGACTTTTCCTTGACCTGCCAGCCTGCCTGCGCTACACAAGCCTGTGGCCACCTGCAAGAGAAGCGGTTTCGCAGCACAGCAGAAATGAAGTGGTGAGAGAATCACGTTTTCCCACGGACCTTCTGAAGCTTCACAGTCCCCCTGCTCTTAGGATTTCACATGGAAAAATGTTCAGCAAACAGGCAGCGTTCCATGTTGCTGCCTCAAAAAGTCTACTCCTGTTCAGAAAGATTATAGCCTGGCTTTTACTGGTGGTATGTGGCACATACCTAGGAGCTACAGCATCTCACATAAAAAGATGCACCTTGGAGTGACTTCATAGCTCTGACTGGTGAGATCGTTAAAGAAATGTCAGCCACGCGTTACTGCAATAGACTGCAATGGAAGGCAACAATTTGCTATCAGAATAATATGCTGAGAGAACAATACTGAAGAAAGAGAAGTCATTTTCACATCCTCATAGCTATTTGTAAGCTAAAGTAAGTTGCTAGTGATCAGATTCGAACTCTAGGCTCTGTAACACAAAAGCCCGCATGCAGCTGCCCACAGGTTTATCAGAGATAACAGTGACAAAACTGCAAATGAAAGTAATTCAGTTATCTGGAAAACATCCGATGGGCAACGTAAACACCATGTAATTAGATAGCTATGTTGCTACTTTACTGGAGAAGTTTTTAATTTTGCAAGTAATTCTTAAGTCCTCTTAACAAACCGAGTTATTTGTTAAGAAGCCTTATGCCAGTTATTTTTTGCCTCCCAGCTCTCTTTTCCAAATAAAGTACCTCTCATGAACCTCTGGACAAAGCAGGCACTAAACCTTATCTCAGCTTCCGAGAGCTTATGAGCTCAGGTACAACATCAGCTAACGTGGCTATTCAGTCTATAAAACGGCATCTGCTCAAGTTTGTGCATAAGATTTGTGGATATATATCCAAAATTCTCATTCTGTGAATGGTCAAAGCAAGGAATGAAAAGCCTCTTCAGATTTCTCAAACTCCAGGCTTTAGTCCAGCCCACGCAGACTATTTCCATGGTTAATGGATTTCATCTACATCTTTGATTGTTCTGTTGGTACTCAAGGAGGATGTCAACTGTACACATCTTTTTTTGTCCTGGGGATACATTCTCACTAAGAATCATCTTGGACTAATTATAATCAGTTGCAGTTTGAACTCCACAAGGTTTAGTAACTAAAAATCATTTCTGCAATACGTAACAGGAAAATGTATACAAGAAAAATGCAGATTTGAACTGATTTACTGAAATGACCACAATTAAACTGTCTTTGTAGTGCAGACCTTTGTTTGTAAACCCCAGTCCCAGCTCGCTTATCTATCCAAAACATAAGTAAAAGATTATTCAGTGTGCTAGACAGTAAATATTAAGACTGTGTATTTCCCGTTTCATAACATAAAAAACTTTAATAACCCAAACTACATTAACCATCATGTACCCAGAATTGAAGAAATTAGAGCCTTTTGCATAAAGCTGCCGATAAAAAGAGGTTGAATGGAAAACGTTCTGCCTCTGAAGGTGGTACAAAAGCTGGAATTTTACTGAAGTTTCTCTAAGGCTTTAAACATTAGCCTTGTTTACGCTCTAACTAAAATCATGACAAAGGCTCCTAGCACAGCAGATGGGCCTTTCCTGGTATATTATACATTGCTTAAAAAAAAAAAAAAAAAGACGACAACCATTAAACACAATGAGACACTTCCAGTGAAAGGACGACAGCTGTTCTTAATTGCAATTTGAAATCCCAGATCTTAAGAGAATACCATGCTGCCAATTCAGGAAAGGCATAATGAAAATTATGGTCCATGTACACACAATGCATAAAATGGGATTTCTCTCATTTCTGACAGGGCTTCAACCTGCCCTCACTTTTCAATCTGCATTTAAGAAGTGAAACATAGCAGTGTCTCCTTTTAAGTACTTCTCATTCTTCTCAGCGTGCAAAAAGTCCCAAAATTCTAATGAAAAGAAAAATGCAGCTATTGGATCCTCTTTTTAAAATCAATTTACATTTAAAGCCACACGAAGTGTTCAATAATGCTTTTATTTCCAAGTCCTACCATACATCAGTCAATTTTCTAACCGGAACAACTTCATTTTGTTAAGCAGCACAAAAAAGGCTTAGTCGTAGTTCTAGCCTAGATATACAAATGAAGAGCTGGAAGGAGAACTATTTGAAATGTTAGGAAGACAAAGAGCAGTTATGTATTGACAAATTTGGTGAACTGCAATACAAAACTGAGAAATTACTGCAAGTCCTTTCCTTTATTTCATTAAGTGTCCACTTCATTCACAAAATTCAGTCATACTGACTGGATCCCTAAGCCTTTTGTGTGAATTGGAGGGATTCTATTTTATGTGACAATGTGCATTAATTAAAAAAAAAATCTCAGCATGTTACGGCCTAGAAATATCAATGGCATAATATGAATGCTAGCCAGAACATCCTAGTTCCAGGAAAATGAGAGAAATGGGATCTGGCAAAAAAAGCTACCATTAGTTTAGACTACTGGAGCATTGACACATATTTCCAACTATCCAACATGTATTAAGGCTTTTTTTTAATTATCTTTGCTCTAACAATCTAGTCAAACCCCAAACTTTTTTTTATGCTTACAAATAAACACAGACTATAACAAATACACTCACATGCAAAAAATAAGAGAAAGTTTGTCACAGATAACTAAAAACATTTGACTCATGATCCCCAACACGACTGAAGTCAAATGTGAAAGTATGCTGTGTACAGAGGTATGAGTAAATATTTGAAAACAGTTCTGAAAACAAAGTCATTTTTTGAGGCTCTACGCCAGCAGCTAATTCATGAAGGATGCCCCAAGATTATTTGCCTTCATACACCATGACGACAATTAGAGAGTTACAGAACCATCTGGAACAGATCTCAAGTTACGCCTTTCTCTTGCAAACTCACTATGTTTTAATGGTACCCAGTTCTCGCATTTTCTGCAAGCTTCTTCAGAAAGTCCACTGGACACGTGAACATTGGTGAGGACCACACATGGCTCTCCAATTCTTTCAACTCAGGATGAGCAGGCTCCACTAGAGCTAGGTGGGTCCTGCCCAGAGACAATGGCCTCTGGCAGTGGGGCTTCAGGAGGTGTGACTGATAGTACTGCCAGCTGAGTTGGCTGCGGAGAATGAAATTGTTTGGGAGCCAGTGGATCTGGTGCTTTTGAATACGGCACTGTAGCTTCTGAACGACAGAGAGATGCTGGAGGGTGAGACCAGAGGCAGGGTCCTCTCTGCCTCCTGGGGTATTCTGGGAGACAGTTTTGTCTTGATGATGGTTTTTTTATATCCCCTGTAGTCTATAGGAAGTGTTTAAATGCCACAATAGCACAGAAAACCACCTGGACTCCACATTGCCAGCCCGCCTGATGTCTGGGTGAGCCTGTGTGCAGGCAGCGCTGGCAGCTCCACCCACGGCTACACCCAGCATTGTACATTTTCATGTTGGAAACCCCATGTCTTGGACACTTACAAAAGAATGGCCCCACCAGTGCCATACACAAAGAATCTAAAGGGCTTTTTCATTCCTTAATTTAGGCAGCACTACTTAGAGGACCAATGCAAAGGCTCATTCAGATGAACTTTGGAATCCAGTCTAAATGTCACTCCAGACCATTTTAAAAATTAATATTAAACACATTTGTCTACACACCACTTTTCCAGGCCGTTTATACTTCTTGGGTGTCAGGTGCCTTTTTTGAGCCTCCTTACAATTGCACATCCTCCTATAAATCAGTTCCTGTATTATTGTGCATTGTTACAAATTTTCACGCAATCTAATACCAGCAGCAAACAAGCAACTACTGTTCTTGTCAATAAGGCTATATTTACCTCTGAAGCACTGGGGTGAGAGGGCTGCATTATGTGCTACCCAAACCAACTAAAATAGCCCTGCTCAAATTTCAGGAAAAAGCAGAATTTATTGTTGTATGCAAGACAAACTTTGCTCTATACCCTAAGCCTTCAAGTTCACAAATCATTTCCAAAATGCTCTTCAGAGAATCAGACGGCCATGTCAGTATGGCCACATCACAACTGCCTTCCCCAAAACTCTGCTTTCTTAGGATTTCTGAGGTCTCCTACCAAGTGTAAACTTTAGGAAACTGCATCCCATGGGTGTCGTGCCAGCAGCCTGCACCAGAAGAGGCTCTTCTCAGGCACGACGCCCTTCTGACTCTTCAAGCAAGTGTGATGCTTCATCCCCTTTTCATCTATATGCTTGAGGGATTTACATTCATGGGTACACCATATCCAGCATTGCCTCATTATAAAGGTTAAGAGAGTAATAAGCCTGACCCCTTCCAAAAGAAGACTTCAATATCTGTAGGTTCCCCCCCTTCTTTCAACTCATTCCTAGCACGGGTTTAACAACCAGGTACCGGCAGTCCTCCCTAATTGCTATTTATGATTTCTGTCAGCCATAGATGTTCCTGCCCTGTCCAGCAGTTAATTTTTCCAAGTAACCTCTGAAATTATCATCTTTCCTCGACTATAAATCTCTTCTGAAAGAGGCGTTCTGCTGAGCCACATTATTAGGAATAAGAACAAAAGGTCTGTGAGCAGGGGTACTGCATGGTGAACAAAACCATAAGGGGAGGATTTTAACATAAACAAACGCCTTAAACAAAAACACACCCCAAAAAAAAAAGAAAGCAAATGAAGTTGAAGAAAGGACAAACTGAAACACACTGGGGCAATGAAGGACACCAAACTAAGGCACAGGCTCTCGCCGCATCACCCGCCAGTTTGATGAATAAAGATAACTAGCGTGTACCTATGGGGTAAAAGCTTACTTTTACATATAGGCAAACCATTTCCTTCACAGCTGGGATTTTATCAAGCCCTTCAGACAAAAATATTTCCTTTAAATCAAGGAGGAAAAAGAGTTACTGTACCCTCGGTGTTCCCAAAGATATGCCATCTTAGAATACCAGCAAAAAAAGCCAGAAGCAAAAATATAACTTCTATATTCACTGTCCACATTGGCTCAAAACATGAAAAGGAAAACATCAAATTGTATCTCTTGTCAGAGCAATTGCAGATATCCATAGGATAGTGATTTGTCCAAATAATTATTCATGATCATTGAAATGGGGAACATATTAAGTTCCACATTCTTGCATTTTAATAGGCATCAGGTTGACATCTTTGTGCTTGTATCCTACATGAAGGTAAACTGGTTTGCAGGAGTTGCCTGCAAAGGTTTAAGTCTGTCTAAATTTGAAAGCTTTTAATGCAAAACTATTAAATTTTCATAAATGTTTGACTCAAAAGAACTAATAACAAGTAAGTAAAATATATGGCAAAATTGCCTAAGTGGAATGCAACAGATGTCTGATAAAAGCCCTCTCCAGATATTTTCCTGCTGTCCCAGGTATTTGCCATGAACACTTCAGTGCATAGCTAAAATTGAACGTTCACTCTGAGCTTTTATTTGCTTGTAGCTTGCTGTTAGCAGTACAGTTGCCACTTTCTATTTTGTCCCTCAACTTTAAATAATCTGTGATTCTCCTATAGTGAGCAGGTAAGCTGTTTCAGAAGATGAAGGGGAGCAAAAGGCCAGCTGCCACCCTGCCTTCCAGAGACAGAGAGCTGCTGGTAGCCAGGAGCCCATGCTAAAGATAGGAAATGCAAGAAAGCACCTACTCTGCAATCTCTTAAAGCAAATCTGTTCCTGGTAGGCAAGTGATATGGCACGATGGTTAAAAATAAATGGTATGATAAGCTATTTATTTCCTATTGCCTTCACTTTGAAGATGCCAGCAGCTGCCTTTGTCACTGGTAGAAGTCAATGTGAATTAGCAAGATAAACGGCTTGGTTCTCTCTCATGTCTAAGTTACCCACAAAGTAAGCAAAACAGCAATTACATCAACTGAAATAGCAATTACATCAACTGAGAGAGCAGAACAGCAGTGTAAGGACTGCACGAATCAAGTAGCAAACTATTTGAACACTGAAATGTCATACTCTGCCCTGTCAAGTCAGACAAGTTTGATCCTGCCTTGCAGATAAAGACAAAACCTGCAAGATTAACAAAACACTGAAGAAAAAAACAACCACCACCCCAACAATTAAAAAGTTTGGTAAACTTCCTATTACAACTATGCAAATAGCAGTATGAAATGAAAACAAGCATTCAGGAGGCCTAGAAAAGTAACACTTTATTACATGGTGCCACAACAACAACTGTGTATTTAGAGAGGAATGAACTATTAAAATAAAATCTCTTTGATCAAATTTTATCAGGTATAACACTACCCAAAATCAACTGACCAGAAACTTTCTGCCAGAAATTCAGTTTGGCTGCCCATTCAAAATGTGTCTGTGGCCTTACTCCATAGTTTCCGAATAACTTTAAAACAAAAAAACCCAACACATAAAAACACCCAAAGCCTGCAATTAAGTATTAACTAGCGTCACTGAAAGCGTCAGTCACTCCCGCAGACGCTCTTGAGGAAACACAGAGCAGATGACTAGGTGTTCACTCCCTCATCTTTCAGATGAGGGCTAAGAAAACACATGAACAGATTTTTGTTCCCATGGGTGTATGTTTCCTTCAATGACCCTGTATGGAAAAAAAACCCCTCTAAGGATTAGTTTCCTTCATGTCATTATTATACTTCTCTTTTTCCTTATGTTTTCATTTGCTCACAAAGCCTGCTATTTTACTGGGGCTGTTGGCATTCTCAAGCACATCCTCCCTATATCAATCCTTTACATCTAAACGCATGCACGTACCTAAAGCAGAGACAGAGGGTCATACGAAACGACTCAAAAATAAGGAAAACATGATTTAGATTCCTCATGTCCCAGGAGCTCCCACACAGAGCCAGAAATGTTCCATGGCAGTCTGCTCCAGAGATGCTGACACTGTGATTCCCAACCTGAAGGTTGTCTCCAAAAAGACAGACCTTGGAGAATATGAGCAACCATGTTAACAGGTGACAGAACATTTTTTTCTGACGGAAGAATTTTGGTGCCATACAGACTTGGTTTCTATAATAATCTCAAACCAAACCACACCACTGCTGGAAATTTTTTGCAAGAAATTGTTTGCGTTTTTCTAGTAACTAGTAACAAAATTATGTTGATCATTTGTACAAAGGAGATGCTGCGATAAGGAACACACTATATATAATTTTATTTCTAGACACACTTTCTAGGTCATATGCATTAGTTTCCTTATAAATGGTCAAGAGTTTTGCTTTTTCAGGATTATGCAATAGGAACCACAAGTCTTTTTCCAAAATACACTTAAATGGTACAGTGGGCTTACCCACAATCAATTCTTCTGAAGAGGCCATGGCTCATTGGAGATTTACACATCAAAGAAAAATAAGTATGTACATCTCCACAAATCAATGTGGGGTTTTTTACCCCCACGTCAGAAGAAATACCACAAATTGCAATGCATCTCTTCATTAAAGTTCCTGAGCAGCTAAAAAAAATACCAGCTTGAAGATTGCAAGGTCTCTGTGGAAGTGCAGCAACCTCCCCAGATATGCCTGAACCCTGCTTTTAACAGTGGCCTCCTGTGCCCCAGATCAGCCAAACCTAGAATTAGCTGCAAGCTCTAAGGCTGGGATGATGCCGGATCTGTCCCAAGCCCAGTTCTCAGCCTCTACTGACCAGCATGGTAGGCAAGCACCCCCGTGGTGATCAGTCTAGGCTCAGCTGCAGCAGGACCATATGGTCACCCTGTAAGCTCACCTTGTGGTCTATTAACCAGCCTTCACGTACCAGCTCTACGTTCACTGAGTGAACATGGGGACTGGCATGAATCCTTAGGCTGCAGCGCAAGGCACTATATGTTAAAGGGGATTAAAAGTTGTTTAGGCTTGTCAGAGATGGTGTAAGGCAGTCTATTGAGCCCTTATTTTAGACATTACAATATTTTAAAGTATATTTTCAAGATGGTGAGAAGTTTGACAATTTTAGCAGAGACAAAAGCAACTCTCTAGATTCTGCAGTCCTTGTAAGCATGTGCAGACAGGCAGGAAGGAAGGCAAGGTCATCATAAGGTAAGATCATTTTATGTTTCTACAGTTTGAAAATAAAACACTGTATCTGTAAAAGAAACCATAACAAAGATTATTTCATAATTCTGTATTTTTGAAGACATGTTGTCTACTTAGCAGGTGCAAGAAGACAAAATTTTCATACCAACTAAAGAAAACTTGTGGAGAAATCATATCTGTCCAAGACAAATTAGTCTTAGCTTTTCATGACTTGACACTCTCTCCAAACTTGCAAGGAAAACCTATTACTATGACGCAGTCGAGATCTCCTGACATAAGTTAAAATTCAACATTTTCTCACTTCAAGCTGCTGCTCTTAAAGTGGATTTCTGGTGTTTGGGCTCCTTGTTCTTGCTCTGAGATGGCAGCCTGACCATACAATTATTGTCGTCAGTGATGAATGATGTTTACAAAACATTTTTCTACCAAGTTAAGACTCTCATAATACATACAAGAACAACTACTGACCACTTCTGTTCTGGAACACCATCTCTCAAGAGGGATGGAAAAAATGTGGACATCAATATATTACTATGTACTTGACTCAATATGTAACTAAGTACATAATACTGACTTTCAGAGTGTCAGACAAACTGTAACTCCTCGATTTTATTTTTAAAATCCTCTATTATATGACAGCATATTTTATGCAGCTGAACAAAATTAGCAGAGCAGAAAGTTCTTTTAGCAAGCAACTGTGTTAATTTAGCAAGTAATTGTGCTTGCTAAACAAAACTGTGAAGAAAGAAAACCTGAATGTAGCCAGAGTTCAGATCCAAGAAGGCCAAGAACTACCAGAAGTTTATTTGATCTGATTAACTGGCTGTCTGCATTTCAGACAATGTATCAGAAAAAGTTACAGAAGAAGTGTGAAGGTAAAAAAATTAATCAGAGCAAAAGAATTTCCAGAACTCTTTCCACACATAATTTGCTTTTAACCTAAAAGCTAACACTGAAGGAAGATGCATAATCTTATGGCCATGTTTAGACACTTATCCGATCACTGATTGCTCAAGTCAGTCCCCTGAATATGTGACTGCCGTCAGACGGCAACCTCACAACGCACTGGAAACATTTCTCTATCCCAGCATCACTCTCCAAGGAGAGGAACAGGTGGCTTTTACGTCACCACTATGATGTCTAACAAGATAAAATGATTACTGCAACATACAGACCTTGAAGACAAGGTACCTAATTTTCTGCCATACCAGCCATACTTGTGATCAACTTCTTGCCCTATTATGGACAGGGCTTAACCAGGCCCAAACCATACAGGTCACATCAGTTCTCTATAACCACAAGGCAAGGCCTTTGATGTCTTTGCAATATGCACCCCTGTAGAGGAATTACAGAAGGTGAATGAAAGTCTTAATAAGAGATTATACCTACTCCCCAGCCTTCTATTCCTAAATTTAAGTTACATCATATGTAAATCATATTTTGCAATATTATATGACTGTATATATGCTATATATTTTAGCCTTACACATTTGCAATATATATTTATGGCGCTCCAGCTGCCCTCTTAGGATGGGCCCATTTCCACCCAGCACAGAGGAGAGGAGACCAAATAGTAATTTTCTCCAGTTACCATTCAGACATATACAATATGTTTCTGCACTCATCATGAGTGTTTTTTCACTTTTTGCATTGTGCAAAGAGAAATTAAGAGCTTCAGATATCAAAAGTAACACTACATTACTCAATTTTAACACCTAGAGGCTTTCACAAGGCAATCTGGACTTTGAAAGAAACAGATTTCCTCGAAAACAGACTGCTTACTTTACAATACAATAATAAAGGCTACTGCTAACAATTACAGGAAAATGTTCTGAAATGCACACACCAAGATCTAAATATATGAAATAAAAAGACAAACTTATCTTGACTGCCCTTTAAAATAAGGATTAACTAATAAAAATTAATTTTGGGGGAGTAGCGGTGTGATTTTTGTTTTGTTTTCTTTAATCAACACAGACCTTTTTGATGAGAGAGACAGCTGCTACCATCTGTTTCAGGACATAATGAAAACTAAAACTTCTTCACTGTACTTACATGTGAGGGCTGAGTTCATAAAAGTTTCGGTTTCTATATTCTTCCACTTTCTCTGGAGTATAAATGGGTAGAGATCTGTAGGGGTTTATTGATATCACCACGCTGCCAATGTATGTCTGTTGAAGGAAAGCAAAAAGTTATAATGGATTTTTCTTTTTAATATACTTTTGCTGCTTATGTATTATTCTCCCATTTAATACTTATGCAAAAACAAACAAAAAGCGTGATTGTTTTAGATATTTTAGATCTCTCTCAAAAATCACTGTTGGGTTCCAAGTAGCTATTTCTACATAACCGAAAGCCTCTCATGAACATTTTTAAACAGAAAGCCCAATTGTACAATCTTTCTGTGACTCGTTGCAGGAACAGGACAGATGTTCATGAAGGACTGACTCCATCTGCATGGCAAATGTCACACAAGCTTTGCTGCAGCCCTTGGGCGCTCGTACAAAACCATGCAAAGGCAAAGCCGGAGTTGCACTGTGCTCCTTCACCCCAGGAGGAGCTTCGTGCCATCTCTTCAAAGCCTCAGGCACAGAAGAGCTCCACAGGGAAGAAACCTGAAGGCCAATAGCCTCTGACAGGTTTCTGTCTATGGAGAGACTGTCAGGATTCAAGTCAGTCCAAGTGCCGCCGTGGCTCCTCAGCAGACATGAAGTATAATTTTTATTTCTAAACATACCTGTCATTACCCTTGGAAAGCAGAGTAACACATTCTTTAACTCTGTTAGGTCCCGTTCACCACCAAGCTGAGCAAAGACCGATCCTGTACTCCCCGGCTGCCATGTCGGCACAGAAAACAATTAACCTGCCTTCGTCAAGCCTGCTGCCAGGGGCCCCGCAGCGCCCTACACCTCCAAGGGCTGCATTCAGATACACAGGAGTGGCCAAAAATGCCACAACCCATCCCACTCTGCCTGCAGATATGGATCAAAGATTAATTAAACCCAAGTGGTTGCTATCTTTTTCCACAACCATTAAATAAGTAACACCTGGTGAAATGTGGTTTTCCAACAACCAGGGACTTCCCAGGAAGTGACAAGGCTGTACACAAAAGCCACAGGTTCCCATTACTGGGGTTACACTCCCTGGCAACTACTGAAGAAAAATGTTTTTTACATAGATCTATGATTTTAAATGGCTCCTTCCTCATGACACCTTAGCACCTGACAATCACTATTTGGATTTATCTGCACAGTTTTCCTTAAAAGGAAGTGCTGTAATCCTAATTTTTAAATGGGAAGAGAGGCACAAGGAGCCCGAGTTACTCACAGACAGGCTCAGCAGAGCACCCAATTACCTCCAGAGCCGCAGGCACAAATTCACAATACTAAGTGCTGCAATCCTTCTCTAACTTTCACATCTAAAGCAATTTTCTGCTAAACAAATTTGGGCCTAAGCAGAAAGCTAGGAGAGTATGATTTCCCGTCTTCCACAGGCAAGCTGTGAACTCACATGGCACTTTCCGTCCCATTTAAAATAGGATTGAACAAACCAGACCACAATGATAAAACCAGTAGTATGAGGCTTCCCGAGACTCTCATAGCTCACCCTTGCAGTGTTTACTACCCGCAGTATGAAATAGAAGCAGCCACTGCTGACAACTCATCGCACAACTGTTGCTATGATGAAACACAATACTTTGCTGATTGGGCTCAAGACTCACCACTTCTAAACATCGCATACTTTCTCCTCGCTTTTGGAACTGGCCAGAAACCTCCTGCAAAACATTTCTCCCCATGCATTTGAGACTAGAAGAGACCCAATACCCTGGAAAGAGGTTGTTTTCACACCAAGAGCCCATGCAGAGTGCTGCAAGGGGGAAAGGTGCCTTGCCTCTTGGAAGCCAGGCTGCAACTCCAAAGAGGAACAACTGCCATCTGCCCTGCACTGCAACCTGGGAGGGAAGCACCCCCAAAGGCATTCAGACAGACTGCCAAGGCAATCCCAAAATAATTAAGATTTTTGCTTCTTTCAAACACATGCTACTGTGTGTGCTTATATAAATTTTCTTTACATTAAAAAAAAATTTGTTCTAGTTTTGTGGTCATCCTTCCCCTAAGGAGAAAAGTGTTTTCCATCTATATCTGATGTCTTTAGCTGAACAAGAAGAAAATGCAAAAATTGCCTTTCTGCAGTGTTTACTTTGCTCTCCTAACCCATGTGGCTTTGGCAATTTGCAAGACTACAGACTCTTGGCCAGAACAACAGATATCCAAGAGTAAGCAGTTCTCTAGTCTTCACAAGTGCATGGATACCCAGTTAGGATTCTTTCCTGATAAAACATTAATATGTTAACTTGTTTCCTCCAAAATCTTAAGAATTTGTCAATTCAGCCTGTTGTGAAATCAGTGCTGGAAAGTATCAGCAGAAAAGAGATAAAGGCCAGATCTTGGAGATTATGTTCTGAAACAGGAATTCTTTGGAACTTGAAGGCTTGCCCTTTTCAGCTGTTCTGCTGCCCTAATAGCACACAATTTAATTGCTAATTTCCCTGAAGTACCTTGAGATGCCAATGTAAAGGAAGATGGCTAAAAGTGAAAACTGATTTTTAGCTTTGGATACAGGCATTCAAATGAGATTTATTTAGAACCATCTCTTCATAGCTAAGTATTGCTTAGAGGATGTATTTTGGGAATTCAAGTCAGCTGTTTATTGTTGGACATGAACAAAACCAGACAATTTCCTAAAATACGAATATTTTGAAAGGTCAAATGACTATATAGAAACAAAGATATACTCATGTCCATTTTAAACACCAAGCCAAAGCATGCCAAGAAATCCTTGTTTTTGCTGCGAAGCTGCTTACAAGAACGAATACGTTGCCTCTTCTGAAAATGCCAATATCTCAAAGCTGATGCCTCATAGCTATTTGCTAGTGGTGGTCTGTGAGATTCCACATAATGGGGATAAACAGATCCGGAAAATAGTTTTCCCACATAACATCTGCCTTCCCATCAGAACTCTAGTATAAACAAAATAAATGGCTTAAATCCTTGAGTGAGCAACAAGAACAGAAACATTCCAGTGCTGAAAGTAGAACGCCCAGGAGTAGTGGGAGACCATACTGTGGCACCCCAGGGACTGAAGAGATCCTTCTTTTTCCCTGTTTAAGGGAAAAAATGAAACCTCAGAAGAATGGCCTCATGATGATGAACAGTCAGGACATCTGATTTCTTTCTTGGCTTTGACATGGTCACATTATGCAAGTTTGGACAAGATCTGCTATCTCCTCAAGTTTTGCTAAGTAGAGACTCTTGGTAATACTCCTTCCTGAAAATTTCTACTCTGTTGCAATAACACACAAAAGCAAATTCTGCCTCCTTAGCATGTTTGTCCAGAACCCAGACCAAAAGGACTCTCACTCATCATTTATCAGTGCATCTGTCACGTAGCACAGCAACACTGTAACGCACTAACATTTCATCTGCAAAAAAGTGCATTCAAATTTCCATTGGCCAAATGACACCTTCTGCATTCTCCACCAAAACAACGCAGACAACTCATTCCTGCCCAGCAGAGGGTTTAAGACTGTCCTGGGTTAAGCTGAGACAGAGTTAACTTTCTTCATAATAGCTATAGCAAGGGGCTGTGTTTTGGATTTGTGCTCAGAAGAAAGCTGATAAAAAGTGATGTTTATGCAGCTGCCAAGGTTTTTCAGCTTCTCTGGCTGTCTGCAAACAGGAGAAGCTGGGAGGGAGCACAGCCCCAGTTACTAGCCCAGGATTTGATCTTAGGTTCAGGATTGAGACCCAGAGTGGCCAGTAATCTATTCTATAACATACAGGTCATGCCCAGTGTATAGGTGAGGACCCTACGGAAGATCGGCCCTTTTGGTTCCAGATCTTTTTTGCTCCAGGTCATCTCACCCCAGGTGGTCACTCTCCCAAGGCCTTCCCCTCCCCACCCCAGTCAGCTCTCAGTCTGGGACGCTTGGACTGTTATCTCTGTCCTGTGAACGCAGTTTTGGGACTCTCCCTGCTCCAGGATCATTAGCCGGGAACAGGCTGAGCCTTGGTCATCGGGTGGTGGGGCTGTATCACTCATTTGTATATTTGTACATAGTATTATTTTCAATATTATTGTAGCTTAGTTATTAAATTGTTCTTATCTCAACCCACAAGTCCTTTTTTCCCTTTACCCCTTTAATTCTCTCCCCTATCCTCGGGTGGGGGATTGGATGAGTGGGTGTGTGTGAGTTGGCCCCCAGCCAAGGGCAAACCCATCACAAAGACCCTGAGTAGGAAGAAGGTTCTAAACCGCAGCTCAACTGGAAGAGCCAATAATATTTGCTAAAGGACTTCTAAGTCCTGTTGGAGATACAATGACCAAGACCACTTTGATGCCTGATTTTCTCCCCTTAGGACTGAAAGCCTACATAACTGCTCGGAGCAAGATGTCACTACTACTGCAAGCTTGTATGTGCCTTGCAAGGCCTTCTGCACCTTTCTGACCCAGGCAGCTTTAACGCTGGCTTAAGGAGAGGCCTGAAATAGCAAGACGATGCAAGGTTCCCATTGCTCAGGAGAAACCAACAGGCAGCAGTTAGATATTCCCAGCTATTCTGGCAAACTGCCTGAAACACCTGTGGACTCTTTCATGAGAGGCTGCAAAAACCTTACAGAGAGCCCAACGAAAGGTCCCCAAACACCTCTGCCACCAGGATGCACAAGCACTGCAATGAAATTGGATACACAGAGAAGAGGCAACACAGGCCAGCTCAAGGGGAGCTTTTAGAACACCACTAGTAGAGCTTACAGGAAAATATTTCACACCTTGGGATACAGTATATTAATAAATCTATTCTTCCTCCTTGCAAAGTTAGTCTTGCGATACCCCAAGGGCCAAAAAGAGAGAAGATATCAGCTGCAGAAGCCAGGGAACTTTATCGACAGCAGCTGAGGCTGCAGCACAGGAGCTGCAGAGCTGGGCTATCGTAACAGCCGGCTTCTTGTCTTTAAAAGCTTTTCTGGACCTGTAGAACCCTCTGCAAAGCAACCTTCTGCAGAATTTAAAATCATTAAGGATCACGTGGATTTGTTGCAAACTGTCTGGAAGTGCACTCTACATCTCTTTTGTCAGCTCTATGTAAAACAAACCCACTGCTTCTTACCCGTTTGTGCCCAATAAGGTTGCTCTATTTATTTATTTTTTAAACGCTGGAGCATAGAAATAGAAAACAAAGAAATTCTAGTAAAATAAGATGCCTAGTGTGGATACTGATTCTTCCATTTATGCAGACCAATTTTAATACTCCAGATAGGTATAATGCACATTTCTTTAGCATTGATTATGCTCGAACGTACTGGGTTCCTATGACTGAAGAGTTTCAGATCACACTATTAAAACAATTCATTGAAATGAGAGACATTAAAGTAAAATCAAAGAGAAGTGTGACTAGATTTTATTAGAATAAATCCAGCAGCACTGTTTTCTTGGCGGGGGTGGGGGCTGTGTTTGGGTTTTGTGGGATTTTTTAATATGACAGATGCAAAATAATATTTCTAATATAATAGTCATGTTCACTTGTATTTCCCTGAACTGCTGCGGTTTTGGATCTTGCCAGCTCATAAGCACATGGGTCGCTGCATGCTCAGAAGAGCTGAGGCCAAGGAGATGGCAGACACAGAGGAAGCCTGTACTTACATGTTCTGTTTTCTGAACAGTCTCAAATAGAACCTGGCAAGTTTAATGCTGCAATGTTACTCCCTAATGAAGTTTCTCATTTTAACAAACACTAGCAAAACCACCTTAGACCATTAGTATTATTTCTGGGGCTTTAATTTACTGTATTACTGTGCATCACAATGTACATGTTGGCATTGTTTGGTGGAGAGGGAAGGGCTGAGTACTTGAAAAACACAAACAAACAAACTAGGATTTCATCCTGTAACACTCTAGGGTTTGCCTGCACTGCTTCACGACAGCACATACAAAATAAACTTTGCCTGTGATCCAAGCCGTGCAGCTGCACTTCGCATCCAGCCAATGCCTTGTGCTTCAGTGAGCCCGGAGCACGAGCAGAGCCTCTGGGCACTATCTGCAAGCAACTATGCAGGCACAGCCCCAACATCCCAACAAGCAACAATGAAGTAGAAAGAAGAGAAACTAACAAAGTTTCATTTCCTTGAACAGGAGCTTCTGTGTGGATTTTCCCATATCCAATAAGGGTTGGACTCACACAGTACCAGTCCTTACTTCACAAAAGAAATTTCTGTGCTTTGAGTCCTCTCATTAGTCCTTCCTTGCAAATACAGCATCTCTCCAAAGTTCATGATCAGCTCTGAAGAGGCTGTAATAATCAGTAAGATGCTGCGGGTGAGAAGGTCTGTATCTACGTCCCTCACTGGAAGGGAAGCCAATGCTAAAAATTTACTTTTCCAAAGGCTATTCTGCGGTAAACTGAAAATAGAAACTAGATTCTCATGCTTAGCCTCTCTCCCCCCCACTCGCCTCTTTCCCCTCTCCACCTCTCCCCAATACTACTGAATATTTTTCTCTGTAGTTTGGAGTCCTTTTTAATTATGTTTGTCTGAGTGAAGAAATATAATACTGGATTTCTAAACAAACACAGCCTATTCCCCATGATGATTAAAACTCTCTTGCTCAAGACCACCCCCTTGGACACAGCATTTTCACACCAGAGATACAGTGGACAAAGTCTGTATGTTATAACAGAAAAAAACCCAAACCTGGTAAGCTTTTATATGTGCTTAATGTAGTATTAATCATGATAGGCAGCCATGTAAAACCTGGACAGGACAGTAAAGACTGTAAAGAAAACAACATAGAGGAGCACTGGAGGAGATTCTGAAATTTGAGGGTGTGGGGAAAGCCAAGGAAAAAAAGAAACTGAGGCAACAGTATCCACAGTTCAAGCAAAACCATCTTATCTTACTGCTAGAGGAGACAAAATTCCGCATTAGTATGTATCACAGTCATGTACCAAATATGTTGATGGCTGATATGATGACTCAAGGAACAAAGCTCAAAAAGGGAACACAAAGGCAGAAGCACATCTATATCCCAAATCAAACAATCATGACACAGGCAACCTATATCAAAAAGGATAACACCACCGCCAAAACGTTCTTCAACACGGGCTTGATCCTGTCAGTCACAGCGCAAACAGCAGCTGTCAGAACAAGCTCTGGGCAACCTGCACAGATCAGGATCGTGCCCCTGATTGTACCGCAACCTGTTTTAGATCCCAGCCCTAAAGTAAGAGCGGAGCGTTTGCCAGAGAAAGACACCCACACGGCAAGTTGAAGCGAGTACTTAAAGGGGATGCATGTGCACAGATTATCAGGTTTCTCTTCGGAGTTTCTTGAGGGCACAGAAATCTCTCTGCTGCTCAGTGAATATTGCTGCTAACCTTGTGATCATTATGACAGACTCCAATGTTGCTATTAATGAAGCAGATTAATCACCTCAGCCATCCGCCTCCCTGACTACATTGGGATGTTTTTATACAAACAAACAGAATTCCTACACAGGATGCAATTATAGACAAAATCTGTAATGTAAGTGATGAGGAAGTCAATCCAAAGCAGACATGAGAAATTTTGAAGAAAGCATTTAAATACCCCAGCACACCAGTGCTTGCTCACTTTTCAAAAGATAAAAGACTTGGTTTTGTAAGCAAACAGTAGCTGGAGATTGGACAGTGTTGGTGCCAAGAAACCACTGGTACAAACATTAGCAAAAATGTTTCGGTATTTCCATACAAATAACACATGATGGGGGAGGAAGAGTCTCCTGACACACTGCAGCCAAGGTGGTTAGCTGTTTTTACAGTACTAGGATGGTTTTGCTTCTATGCCTTACATTTGCTAATCTTTCATTAATTTTCCTTTTGTGTTTTTATATCATATAACATGCACTGAAACCACTACTAAATGCTCCAGATGTCATCACCTTGGTGAAGAAATACACATTTTGGGGCAGAGCCAACACTGTAAGAGTCCCTGGGGCTCTAGGGGAGGCATTTCCTACACCACTTTCTCTCTTTTTTCAGTGTCACATCAGAGGCAAAAAAGAAAGAGTATGTAGGGAAGGAGAAGAACCCTACACACAGCTCACAATATGCATATACTTTTCTGTGATCCTTATTCATGTTTTCTTACTCCTTTATGCAGATATTGCACACAGCCCTACAAATAAGTGCCTCAAACGCTACACTCAGCATCGTGAGAGCATACAAAAAGGAAAGGAAACAAAGCAATGCCTTGAGATAAGTAACTCTCCTCCCATGAAGCACTTCAAGGTTAAAAGTAACCAACCTGCTGGCTGCAAAAATCTTTACTCCTGACTCCAGGAGAGTCATAAAGTTTGTTTCAGCAGAGCAGGCTGATGCGAAGGGACAGAGGATCAAAGGGATTTCTATCTAGATAACAAGGAAAGCAAGATTTACAGGGAGGCAGAATACTTCCTCTAAGACCACAGGCTATCAGGGGAAAAAGACGTGCCTTGGGCACACAAATCCTTCTTCACATCTGAAGGAGAAGCAGCAGGCTTCAAGGTCCTAGCCCGTGGCAGCTGCACCAATATTATTACTACAACTCAGTAGCTTCCCTCAGAGAGGGAAACTGTTGAGGCATTGCTGGGAAAATTGCTCACATCAATGCAGGCAACCCCCAAGGGAGGAAGAGAAGGAGATCTGAGGAAACGCAGGTCCCCTGGGCTCCCATCACAGGCAGACGGGATGGCTGCTCTGCTCCGGCTCTCAAACCATCCTGCCTTTAAGAAATGACTCATCACCACACCTGCCATTCCTCAGGCTCCCAAAGGAAGACCAGCAGTGCAGGCTGGACTTGCTGGATAAACACAAGTAAACATCGACGTACAAGAGAGCAAGGCAGGGTCTGGGAGGGGGACAGACTCTGCTGCTGCCAGAGCAGCAAAGGCACAGACCTGCTCCTGACAGGCATGCAGGCAGCCAGGACGTACCTACAAACACAAGGGGACAACAACCCTCTTCAAAACCCAACCAAGGAATCCACCTGGCCTCAAAAACAACATACTAAAGACCAACATAGAATCACAGACTGGTTTGGGTTGGAAAGGACCTTAAAGACCACCCAGTTCCAGCCCCCCTGCAATGGGCAGGGACACTCTCCACTAGCCCAGGTTGCTCAAAGCCTCATCCAGCCTGGCCTTGAATACTTCATGATCATGCTAATGTCAGATGGTAATGAAATTCAGAATAAAATTGAATGTCAACAATCACTTGATCATATTACAGTGAAGAGTTTCCCAGCAAGCTGCATTTGCATTTCCCAATACCACAAAACTCTGTTTTTCACAACAGCAACAGCATTATACAGTGGGACAGTCACACAAGGCTGACACAGACCAAGACAATTAGTCTCATTGACAGAATTCTGTCCCCTACCCTCATCTTCCAAATGTAGCACCTGGAACACCAGGTATGAGTGCAGCAGGAACAAAGCCACTGCAGTACAGTAAACACCTAAATACTGTATGGCAGCTGAAAAAGGGGTGAATCAATAATACAGACAGACATAGTGGACTAAAGTCAAGCCAGAAACAAAAAGGCTACACCTAAAATATCAACACAAGAGTGATCAACAGGAAGGAGCTCAGTCTGTGAAACAAGCACACCACAATAGCCACGCCATCAGAAGGCAGCCACAAGGATAGCCTCAAATAGCTAACACCGAGTTATTACACTGGAATGACAAATATTTAATGTTTCACTGATAAAACAACATGTGTTCAGTACCATAAGACTGTTCCTACCCAAAGCAGCCCACAAACTCCACGCACAGAAAATACAAATTAAAGGCTGACATCAGAGAAAGATTCTGTTCTGTAGAAAGAACAAAAAGCAAACAAACATTTTGTTGTAAGGAACAAAATGTTGACCTCTGCAAATCTGGGAAGGCTTCAAGAAACAACATAACTGCAGGGAAAAATGTGCAGAATAAAGCGGTATCTGGGCTGTAAAGGCTGACTCCCGTGAGCCTGGGCAGCACCACTCCCCTCCAGACTGCTCACACCTCCCTTGCCACTTCCACATGCCTCACAAAGCAACAAGCCCAGGACAAAAATAAGTTTCAGATCAATGCACAAACTACAATCTATCCCAAATCTCTGCCATTCATGGGTCACTGTCAATACACACACAGACAGATACCCCCCTCCCACTTGTCAGCATCCCAAAATACAAAGGAAAAATAATTGCTGAGCTGGATTGGCTGAGCATATTTCAGCCAATTAAAAAAAAAAATCAAAAGCACAGGCAGGGAGTTCAACAGAATGAGTCAAAATTCATCAGTGTCATAAAAACTGAATTTTATGAATGTATTTGAAGTTTTCCATGCGATCTCTAGGTCACACACTTTAACCGCACAAATTGCTCCCTGGAACCTTCAAATAATCAACATTGTGTTTTTTTCTGCTTGCTAACTGCATTTTCCATAAGCCATATTTTGGTCTGTAAAGCTAAAGAAAAACCCTCACAGACTTTTGTTACCAATATTTACAGAAAAGAACTTTTGTGAAAAAGCGAATGAAAAGTTTAAGAGTTGCAAAAAAGAATATAATAAACGATTACAGCTTTTTAATGAGATTTCTCTTGGTCAGACATATCCCACAGATTTCCAGACATGACTAACCTCCAAGATTCCCATTTCCAATTAACACATGCGTGTTACCCAATGAGCCCTTCCCTCCAAAGCCACTCAGCATGAGATTACTGCAGAATCTGATGGTCTTTAGTAGAATATTTGGCCAAACTCCAGCTCCACCGGCCTTCATGCTTATTTTTATAGGCACAGCCTCCAGCTTTGCACTCCAGTGTGCAACCTAACACCCAAGTCCATTAAACTTTCCATCAAATACACATAAAATGGAACAACAGGTAATCAAGCTGCAGTCTGTTCTCTAACTGTTGGGTGTACTCTTATTGCCCTGCTTGCACCATGGTGTGAAACTTAGCTGATTTTCTTGAAGGGCTTACACAGTGACCATGCCTGGGGTGGTACAAGAGGACCATCAGGGGATCCAAATCCAAATGCTCTTGCAAGGGGGGCTCTTATGGACAACATCTGGAATTTCAAAGGGGTAAATGGAGCTGGCATTAGGATCTCCAACATCAAACACTCAGCATCAAATATAACTACTGTGCAAGAGACTAGAAAAGACAAAAATCGTACTCTTTCCCAGTGGAATGAGCCCATTTATCTTGTGTTCTTTGGCTACAAGGAGAGATCTGTCACTCCTCACTGATAGCTCGATCTGACTGTCACATTTGCCTACCAGGACTGGCTAACACAATAATGCAACGTCTGGCCAACTTTACAGCATTTTCCAAGCTATCCATGTTATAGGTCTCATTCCTCACAACAAACCCTTTTGAAAATTACAACTGGAACTCTGTTTTAAAACTAACATATGTAGCACAGATACAGCTGTCAGTCTACAGAAAACTGCTTAGAAATTGATGTCGAGTAAGTCCTGGTTTACTGCTGTAGAAACGTTTCAATCCATTCATACAGCTTCAGTTTGATTTAGATTTTTAAACTTGGACACAACTTTTGGCAATGCTTACAAGGGAGCACTGACATGAGGGCTAAACTTAACCCCACAACTGAGCCATGAAAGGACAAATCCATTCCTACTGCCCTCTGGAAGGATCCCGAGAGGTCAACTTGCGTAGCTGGGTTAGAGCTGAAGAAATCCACAGCTTTGTTAAGCACCAACAGTAGCTCTTTAACAGTCCCATTTACTTCCCCAGGACAGCATGCAAACTATGGATTTTACATGGTAAAACAAACATTACTTCCAGATGTAACAAAGGCTTCGTTGTGTTCATCTGAGTCTAAAAACAGAAACGCAAAATGTAGTTTTCATGAGTGAAGTTTGGGAAGAAGAGAGAGGGTGGCTGTTAGGAGAACGGAGAGAAGAGTTTGTACTTGAAAATTAACTGTGGTTGTCACCAGGAGCACCGTTCCAACTGTTACCTGTTTCTAAAGTTTTCTAAAGTATGCAACAGTGGCATGAAATTTGCAGGGCCACAGAACTCAACTGATATGGAACAGAGATGTTATTCCTTAAGTGACTTGGTAAATAAAACCCTGCAACATCACAAACTCTGTAACTTGTATACTTCCTAAAGGCATGAGGCACAGACACAAACATCTATTCTTTCCACTGGTGTAGTGAATGTTTTAATATTTGCAAAGATCTGCAACATTTTCATAGGGTGGATTCACAAACAGTACTTTTAGGACCTTAAAAAAAAAAAAAATCCACATGGTCAAACAACCCTGGAGATAAAAAGGGTAAATGATAGTGCAACAAACTACAAGGGAATGATTCAGGGAAAAAAACGAGAAAGAAAAAAAAAAAAAAAACAACAAAAAAATCCTTCAGTTTTGGCAGCAGTTCATACTTCTCAACAGAACATGTTTAAGTATTAGGCTTTCCCACCTGCAAGGCAAAGGATCCTACACTGCTAGAGAAAAGTGACACCTTGCATCACCTGCCAAAGCACATAACAGAGCTAATTACATCTCAGTCAGTGCCAAGCCCAGCAGAATCCAAAACTGGGGGAAATACATGCTTCTCTGTCACTGTCTCAAGGAACTGTGTGTTTGAACATGCTTGTCAGATAGCATGTAATAGCAGATAAAAATAAAACAGATTAAGCATTTGTCATTCAAAGTGATTTCTTTCAGGAAAAGGCCATTCACTCTAAATTAAGTAGAAACATGTAATTAAACACTTTGCAATCCATAGTAGTTCACATTAAGAAAAAAAAATCTTCAGATGTCCACCCCAAATGAGTTATAGCAATCCTTCTTAAGAGACTGCGTAGTCTAGGGTACCCTCACAGAATAAGTTTCTCTCCTTAATGCTTCAAATAAAACTTTCAAATGGGACTCAAAGATCAGGCAAGGTAGCAGTGTTTTCTTCACTCTCTAGGCAAATAGCTCCCTTTCCGTCTCTTCTCCTTCATATCTTCTTGAGCTCAAGTAGAATGAGATGATTCAGTATCACCCACTTTTACTGCACATATTAAGAATATAGAGTTAACCCTAAAACTGCTGTGACACAGGTGAATTATACAAGCCACTGACTGAAAAAACCCTCTGAATCCCAGCAGAGGCAGCCACTGCAGCTGTTGAGTATCGAGGACTTGTAGAAGCAGGAATAAAGAGCATCAAAGAGAAGTCTGAAATCTATCTGTCTGTATCAACATCTAAGGATTATCAAGAGGGAACAGAGCCCTTGTATTACTTTAATTTTCTGGTTAATTTAAATTGTCAGTCCAAACTTCAGGGGCAAGTAGGTGGAGGTGATATAATAGCAAATAGGATCCACTGTATATTGCCCAGTAAATGTCTACAGAAAAGGGAACAGGCATGGCTGAGTAGCAAAATGACTCCAGAAGAAAAATGCGTCAGACAATGAATAGCAGAGGTACAAAAGCACAGACTATAACCAAGGGGTAGAAAAAGCAAACAAAAATAACACAGTTCCTCCCACACTGGAGGATGGAAAGGAAAAAGCGTAATGAAACCACAAGAAGGAAAAATATAGTCACACTGAAAATTAAAAGGGGGGGAGGGTTAAGTTATAATTAAGTACAGAACACATCTATTTGATTGTAATAAGCTGCAGACACAATTGCTTGCAGATCATAGCTATACTTTGGCTTAAATATTTCAGCTTTACTCTTAAAAGATTTATCTTTCACCAGCAGTCTTGAAAGTCTCTACAAATCATTAAGTTCCCACAGCCTCAGCAGTAAAACAGACACAACACCGTGCACATTTTAACAAAAATGGAACAAAGAGAGATAAAGCAGGAAATTAAAAGCTTAACTGGAATCACAATTTGCCTCTTCATTCCCAGCATGTGTTTCAACTCTCAGTTCACAACATCTCTCCTATTAAGATTAATATGCCTGAAGATTTTTATTACTTCCATATACATCCAAGCTCATTGTTTCTAGTTTAAAATCCAACCATTCTAATAAACGTAACTTTTTTGCAAATCAAAGATAGCAGGCAACATTTAAGCTAGCGGAGAAAAAAAAAAGGTATATACTGTTTCTACATCAACCTGCTCTAACATCCTGGAAGTGCCTTCCCTGGAAGTGAATTATTTATAACTGCAACATCCTCTGACAACAAGAGTATTAAAGTTATTGTCATCATCATTGTCAGCTCTGAAACTGTTTTTTACGTAAATCGGACGTCCACCATGTTGTGCAATGGGGAAAAAGAAAAAGGAACAATATCTCAGATGAAAAAGATCAAATGCAAACAATGCAGTACAGGAAAGGCTATAGCACAAGTAAGGTTTAAAATATCCCTAATACAATGGATTATGTGCAGGCATTCAGTCTATGTGTATCCGTATAAATAAACACGTATTTTAAGAATGACAACATAGCTCCTCATAGAACGTTATTTGTTAACACATACTCACATATACTTCATCGTGATCAAAGCGCTTTTTCAGATTATTGATGAATGAATCTTCATTAAGTGGCTCTAAAAGAACCATATCTCCCACCCCTATCATGTCATCTAAAAGGGATGTCTTGACCTCCATTTTGGCCATTTTCTCCTGTAAAGAAAGAAAGGAGAAAAAAAAAAGTGCAAATTTAAGTCAGAATTATTCTAAGTATTCACAGGCATTATCCAGAAACCCTGTTTCAGGAATACAACTTAAACATCCATCAAATGGAATACAAGTTAAACATCCATCAAATGGAATACAAGTTAAACATCCATCAAATGACACCACTCTAAAATATCTTTTCCCAAGGAACATACTCAAAGTCATTCTATCTACCCAAGCAGTCCGCACAATTCCAAAAATTTAACTTCTAACAGTCAACAGTGCCTTCTGCTCCACTATACCTTAAATGTGAAACTGCAAGAAAAACAAAAGAAGATTCCAGTGGGCACCACATCTAGATTTTTTTATTACTTCAACAGTGTTCAAGTGTACACAAGCCCAAGTTTTATCAAAAGCTTCATTAACATCTCCAGTGTACCAAATTAGGGTTTAAATTTGTCAATACCCTGATCTGAATTTATTTCTCAGCCTTACTTGCGTTTCTCCAAGCCCATCAACTTTTAAATGTAAACCAACTAAGTGAACTTATGCAGAGACAACAGCCATGCTATTTTATCTTAACTCATGAACACTGCACTCCAGAGTGCCTGTATTCCAGTACAGCACTGCTCTTGGTTACATGAGGCTACCAAATTACTCCATTTCCTAACCAAACTTATTGGGATTTATTTGTAATTTTATTGCTTAAGAGAACATTTTCTTTGGGCAGCAACAATCCAGCTGACAAGTGGGGACTCTGCATCTACGTAACCTGCGTGGCAAAAGGCAGAAGCCCGGCTTAAACAGGGGGAGCAGATCAAACAAAGTAACCAAGTCTGATAAAGGAAGTAATTCAGACAAAGAAGTCAAGGTCAGGCCAAAACTCAACACCTATTTGATCCTCCTAGCCTTTTATTCTTCCAATCCAAATCCTACAGAAGATTAACAGAGCTTCTTAAGAACTCCAGGCACATAGTTACTGCTTTCAGCTTTCATGATGAGACTGAAAAATGAAGGTATTAGCAAAGGCAACCAGCGAACATGGAACCAGAGGTAAGAGCACAACTTTGCTGACAACACAAACCAAGAACCAACTACTGCACAGCTACAGCTTCACAAAACAATGTGCGCTGTAACCTCTCAGCTATGAAATGCAACCAAGCTGTCCTTGCTGCCCCTATCACTGCAGCATATTTGTATTCTAAATATTTTTTCTCATTTCTCAAAATGTCTTTGAGCAGCGATTAGCTTATACCATCAGTGTTACTTTGCCACAGTGGCTACCCATCAGATAATTAATTTAAAACAAGCAAAGCCTTTTATCTCTTGTTTCTGTCCACAGCCACTGCATTTCTACATACTATTCGAGTTTTGAGCAGTGAGTGACATATGAGGGACATTAGTTCAAGACTTAAGTAGTGTTTGATGTTTTTCCAAATTCAACGAAGAGAAGCGCAGCTCCACAGGCAGCTAACAGAAAGAATACAACAAGATCCCCACAACCTGAACCAAGCCTGGGAATTACTAGAAATTCACATGGAAATGCAAAAACAGTGCTGAACTATGGTAACCAACCAAAGCTGAATCAACTCTGCTAAACAAACACAAGAGCATTTATTTTAAACAAAAACACTGGACAAATATTTTTGTAAAGAAAGATACTTTTATTCTTAAAAGTTCACCTCTCTGAGTCACCAAAAAGTTTTAAAGATTCACAGAATCTTTTCAGAGGTATCACTTCACCTTCTGCATCCCATTAAGAGAAATTCTTTAAACTACCAGTCTCGTTTCAATGACCTAATTACTTCCCATACATCAACTAATGCTTAAAATAGTTTTTGAAGGCTGAAAAAAAAAGTCCTTCTCAAGTATGGAACTTATTAAATATTGGGTTTGTAGCCAAAAAAAAAAAAAGCCAACATAAAAATCCTAATATGGGCAATTTCAGCCTAGAATTTAAGTTCTAAGTAGCATACCTCCTCTACCATTGTGAAATTACATGCCACCTACCACACTTCATGCATCACCCCTCGGGAATTTCAAGACCAAGAGCAGCCAAACCCATCAAGAACATTCATGTATTCCCAAACTCAGAGGCACATTTTGCAGAAGAGGTGCACAAAGACACCATGTCTACTACTAAAAGCAGGATCAGAAAGTTGCACACAAATATCAATTTATCAATATCAATATAGTTAAAATATTTCCATTAACTTGAGAGAGAGAAAATACTAGAAACATAGGTGATGAAAAAATTGGACAACATGCCTAGACGTCTTGTTTAACACCGAATCCTCAAAATCATTTGCAGTAGCTCAACCTTTGCAAAATACTTGTTACAGGTTATCTCATACACTGACGTATGATACAAGAGTATTCTGCCATACCAGTGTTGTTAGCCCCCAACTTTGGTGGAATCAAATCACAATCCCTGCTCTGGTTTAGCTAACAACAAAGGACAACCTGGAATGCTTGTGGGAGAATTTGGTTGCCTATCTGAAGTAACAAGTGGGGGAAAAAAGCACGGTTAAGAAAAGCCAACGAAGTCTAAACATGCATTAAACAATTAGATTTAATGTATAACTGACTTTAATCCACTAGAAGAATTTAATAGACGATTAATATATACAGCACTTTCAAAATACCAAATATTAATTTTAAAAATAGCTTTTAAGAACCCCTAAAAAAAAAGCACACTACCCCAAAAAAAAAAAAAAAAAAATCAAACCCTTGCTACATTGCAAGACCAAGCTTCAGACAAGATTTTTAGCAACATATCACTAAACTCAGAAACTCAATCCAAATCCATGTCCAAGCATTTATATTTGCCATCTATTCAAAGATGCCTTGCAGCTGGAAATCTTTTCCCATCAGTGCTGGTGACAGCATGCTCACCACAATTTGGAGAACAGCACATAAAAGTGACTTCTACCTCTGTATGTATTCACGCGCCCTTAAAAAGATGAACATTTCTCTAGAACCATTTTCAAGAACCAGAACAATGAGAGGGATAGGACCAAAACACACTCCCAGTGCCTGAGACCAGAGCTGTGTTGGTGAGAGAGAGCTCTAGGTTAGAGGAAAGAACCAGCATGGGCTGTCCTCTGTAAAACAAGGGGACGTTTGGTGATTTTCAGATGAGGATTGCTGAATGGGGGAAGGTAGATGGAGGTACTGCTGTGAGGCTCTATTTGAACTGTGCTATAATTTCAAACTGGAAATTCAATTTAAAAATAACCTAAAAATATAAGTGGTACTCCCTCGACGTACCTAGTACACTTCTTTTGAGCCTGCAACATCTCATTCTAGTGACATCAAGAAAAACAAGTGTTGCATAAAGATTACAGCTGCAAATTACTAATATAGCAACAAATTACCTCAGCAAAAAACCCAAAATTCTTCTAATGCTTGCAGTCTGCAAATCAGATTCTTCCTCAAACATTCCCTGATCTCTCCCACACCCATTTACCACTTGACTCTTCTCCCAAATTTACCCCTCTTATTCCTAAAGCAAACATCAGCAGCATTTTGGAACACTCCCCTTCTCCCTAGTCATTTGTCAAACATGTTCTTCCTCACTTTGCTCTCATACCTAAGCCTGAACTCAACAGAGCGAGAACACTTTCAACATGTTTCCATTCTCAGAAAAATAAAAAGATTATTCAGTAATCCTCTGCAGATTGATCCGTTTTACATTGGACAACATGCTCACAAGAAGTGCTGGGCATGCTAAGGCTGTAAAATGTTTTTATCCACATGCTCCCATATTACACATAGCCTTTTAAAACACAGACTGTTACATCTACTACTTGCAATGCCCAAGACTGCCATCCAGCCAGGCCAGTTGAATCTAAAACCTTCTTGTCTCTCTTGGTCGCAAGGATAGCAAATTAAAAATTACGCTATTCCACAGCTATAGGAGCCCTATCATCAGCCAATCTGGAACGAGAGGTAATGAAAACTATAAATAGAAGAGGATACAGAGAATAGGCAAATACCCAAAGCCTTGTACAATTATGTTCACACATCCTCCAAGGGGGAAATGAAGTAATACCCATAACTGGCATACAGCATGTTATGGAATTGTCCACAGTTTTACACATCACCCTCATGCAGTAACACAGCAACGACTGCCAGCAGCTTCCTACGGATACGCAGTCCTTCGCACACGTTTGCGTTTGCTTTACTGGAATTATCACTGGCTGCAGAGGGGTCTTGTTTTTCTTCTTTTGTGGCATTGTAGCAAAGCAGAATTTCCCTAGCACCAAAATTGTCACAATAGATGTACTCACATATGCTTCAAACTCTGATTATTTAAAAAAATTTAAAAAAAGCACCTTTGGTTTCACTACCACCAACTCACTGTAGAAAATAGCTACCTTTTTTTAAAAATAAAAGTTAACAAGGACAACCTGCAACATCAGTAATTCAGTAGCAGAGTTCAAACCGATTTAATGTTCCAGGTCTGACCCTACACCTCCATCAGGCTGTAATTACACTTGCCCCCTCGTTCCCTTTTTTCTTGGTCACAGAGCAATTGGCCGTCTTGTACTACTCAGGACAAGATCAAGTACCAATTTAGCAAGAGGCAAAATTTAAATCCATCCTGTTCTGCTTCCCAAGAAACCCCACGGATCTCTGACTGATGCCCAGAAGGTGCAGGTTCATTGGAAACACCTCATGCTGGTTCACCAGGTAACCTGAGGCAGGCTCTGCAGATGAACTATTATACCGCCCTTTTCACTCAAAGCTAGATTTCCTGACCTCAGCATGTAAGAAAACATTGATATCAAAAAGAAAATATTTGCTTTTTCTCCAGATCCCCTAACTTTTTAGACTCTGGATGCTGCAGTGGATCAACTTTCCCTTTGGTCTGGCCAATGTCTTAATATCTTCTGAACTTATGTTCCTCTCATGGTCCTACTGAAAAAAAACAGCATTTTCTAAACTGAAAAAATTTACAATTTAGGGCCTTTGAATCAGCTAATGTTTCTCACACCTTACCTACCAAGCAAGAGCTATTGTGCAACTTCTCTTTATTTTCCATAGGCATTGAACATTATGCATGTGTACCAGATCCCTTGGGTAGTTAACAACAAACAGCTCCGGTAAATTGCAAAAGTAAAATGCAGCATTACAGGGTATATTTGTATTAAGACTGCAGGAATGTTTGCATTCAGCATCAGCTGAACAGGAACAGCTCTTTAGCAACATCAGATTAGGATAGAGTTGCACGCCAGCGACTGCAATTTAGATGACAGAAGATTTGTCCAGCAGAATTCCACAGGAGAAACGAATGCTCCGCTGGCTCCTGCTACCAAATGCCAAGCATTTAGCTGAAGGTCAGGCAATTTTCAAGTAAGAAATAGGCCACTTAGGGTACTGCTGAACATACAGCTGCAGCCACGTGAAACAATATCATCTTTTAGTAGTTTAACAACACAGGCTTAACTGCAGTTTAGAAAAACTGACAGTGCAATAATTAGTCTTAATTTTAGGACATGTACAAAACGTTTGCTGGGATGTTATCTCCTGCTGACATAAACAGGGGCTGAAACCTCACTAACAGAACTCGGGTCCTTCATAAATGCAGAGGGGAGTGGGTTTTGTTGTTCCTGGAGTTCTTTGGTGTTTGTTGCGGGGTATTTGTTGGGGTTTTTTCATTTGCTGGGGTTTGGGGTGTTTTTTTTTTTTATTTTTACATCAGCTTGGTTACAATCTACATTAAGTTGTTATCAATCCCCCACAAGTGAGAGAAATGTCTCTTTCATGCCTCCGTTCATATCATTCATCATGAGACTACGCACCACACTTGTATCACGTAGAAGGTGCACAGCACCTCACCCCAAAATCCCCCAAGCCATGGATGCAGAAGATCCAGCTTTGTCCTCCTCTTCCCCAATAAAAGCCTAGTTCATGCGCCAGGGGGAAGGAGTGAGGGGCTGTGTTTGCATTTCTCCAAGGCTACTTTCTGTTACTTTTGCATACTGGTTTGAATAACATTAGCATGGATATTACATGCTGTAAGAGACCGTGGGGTATATCTATTTCTACTTTACACTCCCAGCAGTACAGGTTTTTAAATTACTTCTAATAATTATTTTGCAACCACAACACAATAACTGCCACCAGTAATTGCGCTTGGGGGTTGATCTATTTCCTACATTGACTTGCAGCCTGGCTTTAACTCATCCAGGTTGGTCATACAGTCACGCTAGGTTTTGGGAAAAACATTTGGTCCTCCAACATTGCTAGGGCACCCTTCTTTATCACCTGCTAAAATACAGTCTTAAAGTAATCAGAAGTTGTTTGGATTTTTACCCTGCAAAAGTTCCTTTACGTTTTGGATATACTGACAGGTTTCAAAGATTATGGGTGTGGATTAGCCTTTTTCATAAACGACTATTCTGGAGCCTGATTATTTTTTTTTAATTACTTCTGTTTGACAGGCAGAACACCTTGGGCATTTTCAATACATAATGCATCTGGAAATAGATCTTCACTAATAAGGCTGTTTGGAGTCCAAAATTCTGGTTAAATTCCCACTGACTCCAGCAGAAACAAGATCCATGGTGGTTTCTTACATTTAGGTTTTTCTTAGTCATTGTCTTAACCACAGAGTTTCATAATCATTCCAGGTCCATATCTACAGAAAGTGATACAATATTCAGGAATAAAGGGGGTTTCTTTTTGGCAAGTACCTTGCCAAGATTCTCTTTAATCTTTTTCCTAAATAAGGAGTAAAATATGACTATAAAACCGAAAGCTGTCAAAGGTCCTGCCTTCATCCCCTAAACCAAAGACTAGATTTCAGACTGACAATGTTTTTTGGACATGGCTTTGTAAAACTTGTTAGTAAAGAAAACGAACACAAAGAAAATGCCCTCATTCTTCAAAAAAAAAATAGCTTTTATTACTTATATCTGAACTACACTAAGTTGTGGGTGCCCTTTTAAATTGATTATCTTCATCTTTCAAGCTGCCGCTTAAAGTTCTCTGGCAAATTTTTGGGGATCCTGCCCAATCCAAAGGTTATGTTTGCATAACTATTGCAGAACAGGGGCATGAAACCTAAGGTAGCACTTATTTATTTTGGGGGATCTTCTTTTGTTTGTTGTATGTGACACACCAATATCTTGCTACCACACCAGAGCTTGTGTTCAAAAGATCCTCCAGTAGCAGATCCACAAAAAATATCACTTAAAATCAACCAGCCCTCACAAAGTCAAAGCATGCCTTTCAACTGGGATCTCACACCTTTGAGAACAATTCTGCAATATTAAGAAGAAATCTTTTCCCATCCCTGGAGGAGTTCAGGGCCAGGCTGGATGAGGCTTTGAGCAACCTGGGCTAGTGGAGGGTGTCCTTGCCCATGGCAGGGGGGTTGGAACTCAATGATCTTCAAGGTCCTTTCCAACCCAAACCAGTCTGTGATTCTATATCTTTTATTCATACTTGTATTATAATAGGGTTTTTACTTTCCCTTCCACACAAGCATGTGGGCAGAGAGCAAGCATTGCCTTGAAGCACACATCCTTGATACAAGCAAAAGAAATCTGCTCATGGTGGGGCAACTAGAGTGAACACAGATTATGTCATGTCAGTAAGGTGGATATGAAGAAATATCTTAATACTACAGAGTTAAAATACCAGAGTATATGCTAATCTTCTCAAATGCTAAGTAGTCTGTGATAAGCCTCCAAAATATGCAGAATATGAAATAACAAAACAGGTAACACTGCATCTTCCCTCAGCTGCCAAGAGCAGAAGGAAAAGCAGCCACAGAAAGTTGTCATGGTGGTCACTGAACCAGACTTAAAACTGGGCACAGACAAACACAAAGCTAATCAGGAGCTTCAGGAAATCCAGATCCCAGAAGAGGCATTGGTGCCCCCATCCATGATCCAAGCCATCCATGATCACTGAGCATACCTCTAACTCCTAGAGCAGCTGGGAGACACCATCACACAGACAGAGTTACCCACAGAGCAAGGTCCAGCTTTCCATGCACCCATATTCTCTGCTAGCAGTAAAAGTCTGAGTAAAGCTAAAATTTGTATGGCTGAAAGCACTGTGTATTTTCCACACCATTCACTTTTGTTTTCCATTTAAAACAGAAGGAAAAGAAGTCACCTGAACACCACCTCAGAGATCTTATTCTTCCCCTTTGCAATTTCCCCCTCCTGGAAACCTCACTGACAGGCTCGTTGTAATATTTGTAAATAATATTTGGAATGTTTTTAGCCTAGTATTTTACAAAAATAAGACAAATCATGCTAACTGTATACGTCTTGGTCTATGTGTCTACTCTCTCATACATGCCTAATATTGAATTTCATTCTAAGGACAAAGGAATAAACAACAACAGAACAGCCAGTTTTCCACACATCTGTAGAAGCAAGGCAGGAGACAAGATCTGAGCATAAGCATCCCATCAGAGACATGGTTTGCAAGGAGAAGAAATACCTTATTAAGTACCATAGAATGCCTGCAGAAGAATGGTCAAGCAAAATTCCCTAGATGTAGAAAAGCTTTAAATGGAAATTATTGCCTATTTGCAAGTCAATCCGTCACAAGAGAAAAACCTGCATGAAGTCATCTGTCTCATAGGGGG